>CM053789.1:441399241-441601741 GCA_028749045.1 Cupressus sempervirens
ATTCAACTCTTTATCATCATCATATATAGAAATAATAATTAGCTTATAATTCATACTTAAGCCTTAATTAATTATTCTTTGAGCCTAGTCACTAATCCTAAAACAAATGGTAGAGTTATCATGATTGAGGTGAAGAAACAATCTTCAAGAGGCTCCCTAATGAATAAAGCCCATTTTGGAAATCTTCTCCTCACTTTGGCCAAATTACTATATCAATCAATTCATGAACTCCCTATCCTCATAGTTGTATTATTAGGAAATTATATAATTAAGTTGGATAAGTATTATTACAACTATAATATTTCTAATTATTAAATCATTTCTATATTTACATACTTACAAGTATACATATGTTGTAGATATCTTATGACTAATTATATTTATTTATTATTTATTACCATTATATATGAACAACACCATATTATGTATAATGACTTTATTGATTATCGATTTTTATTTTATTGGTAAAAGGTAAATGTTGTAATGTTCCCATCCTTTTAGCATTTTAGTGGAGTTTTTAGCCTTGACATTATCTGAAGGCAAAGTTGAGAAATAAGGAGAAATTGATTAAATTAAATTCTTATAAAGTCATTAAATAAATTAAAATAAAAAGGTGATTTTATATTTAATTAATTTAATTAATTGAGAGTGCATTAATTATTAGAAGGGGGAAACTTCTAGTAATTTAATTTTCTAGAAGCACAATTAATTATTGTATTACAAGAGAGAAGCTTCTAGCGAGTGCATTAATTATTGGAAGGGGGAAACTTCTAGTAATTTAAGCACGCTAATTATTGGAAAGGGAGAAACTTCTAGAGAATGCAATTATTAAATATTTTATTTCCTTCTAGAAGGGTGAAGGAAAAGTATAAATAGAGGTGAGAGCTTCATTATTTATCATCTGATTAGTATGAATTGCATTTGATATTAAGTTGGGAGAAAAAACTAAGGTTTCTGATTTCAGTCAGCCATTAGAGAATGTCAACTCTTCAATGTTGCAACCATTTGAGGTGGTGAAATATCCATTGAATTTGGTATTTGAGAGAGCTTCAATTTAGGAGTTCTATTTGTGCTTAAATTGGAGAATAGATTTTGGCTACTACAATACGCATGCATGATGTCACATTGTAGTATCTATGTTTGATTCAATTTCATTATTGGACATCACTGTTATCAAGTTCCTCTTGTAACTATTAATGGTTATTATTGTACTTCATATGCATATGATTTTTTTGTGATAAGTCAGAATCAAAATTTGGCATTACTTTAGTCATTATTGTATGTCAATTGTTTTGCATTTCATTTCTAGTTCCCATGTATTCACATTGAAAATAGCAAAAGAATTGTACTTGCATATTAGTTACTTGTGAGAGGATATTACATTGGTATTAGAGCTTGCTTGCAAAGTGTTTGGAAAAATGCCAAACAAGTAAACTAGAGAAGGTTTTGGTGTTTGAAGAAGTTATAATCTATTGGGGTTATTACATTGCTATCAAAGTTAAATCCTACCATCTTGAGGGTTTAGCAATCACATGCAACCACCTAGGGTTGACTCTCATAGATTTTCCACTCATGGGCAAGCTTTGCTTGATAGGGAATAATATTTTTACAGGCATCTAGACACCATGGGTGATAGGCAAGAGCTTAGCCTTCCAAGATACAATAGGAATGAGGATTAGGAAACAAGTGAATTTTATAGAGAAATGGTTATAGGACAAGAGTAGATGGCTCAGGCTTTGTAAAAATTCACCAACATGGTTGAGCGCATGAATCCACAGAATAGGCATAATCAAGAACAAGAGGATAACAAGAGTGTAGTGGGATCACCTAGATCTCATAGAACTCTTTCTAGAATAGCGAACAATCCCACACTTCCTACCTTTGTTAGAGAAGAATCAGTAGAGGAACCAAAAAAGGAAGTTTAGGATGAGACATTTGCAGATATCCTTATGGCTGCAAATGATGAATGGGAATTATTGGCACTATATGTTCGAGAGAGGATGACCTTTGAATTCTTTTTAAATTAGAGAAGATAACATTATAGCTCACTTAGATAGGATAGGAGGCTTAGGGGTCAAAATAGTAAGCTAAAGAGGGCTACAGGAAAGCTTACTATGCCTACATTTGATGGGAGTGGAAAGATGATAGGTCAATCTTGGATTCATAAGCTTAATAGATTTTTGGTACTAAGGCCAATGTCAGAGGTTGAAGCTATCAAATACACCACTTTGCATTTGGAGGGAGCAGCACATAATTGGTGGTGCCATTGTATGGTAACACTTCAACATAATCAGGTGATAGAGTACCATGACTTTGTGGATAGGTTGGTTGAAAGATTTGACAAGAAAGATCTAGAGGTTTATTTCTAGGAATTAGCACAGTTGAAACAAACAAACAATTTGGAGTATTTCATTGGTGAATTTCAGTGGTTGGTAGTCATGGTGCCAAACATTTTAGAGCATAGATTGATAGTTCTTTTCATTGAAGAGCTATCTAAACCATTGAGAGGTTGGATAAAAATATTTGATCCCATTTCTTTACAAGAAGCTATGAAAAAGGAAAGAATTATGGAACATTCAGTCCCAATATACAAAGTTTAGTCCAAAGGAGCATCCTTTAGTAAGGATAACAAACCATTTTATAGAAAACTAGAGAGGGCTGATTTTTAAAATGATTCTAAAGATAAAACTCCAAAACCTTTTGATAGGGAAACATTAAATGATTTGAGAAAGAAAAAATTATGTTTCTATTATAAGGGACCCTATGATGCAAACCGTGGCTGTTCTCTTAGACCAAAGGGCAAAGCTAATAGAGTTATGTGGGCATACTATAAGGACTTAGAATCAGATAATTTAGACCAACAATCTGATATAGAGGAAATAGCTGGTGAAAAAAAAGAAGACAAGGCTAAAATGGAGTTCAAGGATGGGGAAGGAGATGGGCAAACTTAAGGAAGCTCGTCTCACTAGTATTAAGCAAGAAGGATCATGTCGAATGAGAGTACTTGCTACACAATGATTTATAACTTTGGTTGATACCAGTGCCATTCATAATTTCATTGATGCTAGGTTGGTAGAGAGGCGTAGCATACAAATAGAGGAGTTTAGGGGAATTAGAGTGAGGTTAGCTAATGACTATGTCCTCAATTGTGATCATAAGATCACTAGACTCCCATTATAAGTTAATAATTACGCCTTTAAGGAAGATTTCTATGTTGTGCCTATGGGAGATACAGATATAGTCCTTGGAATGAATTGGTTGCATGATATTGGTGAGATCACTCTTAATCTCAAGGAGATGGAGATGAGGTTTAATGTAAATGAGAAGACATAGATTATTAAGGCAATCAGGAATGGTGATTTCAAAATGGTCTCTTTCTAGAGAATGGCTAGATTGATTTGACATGATCAGGTAGAGTGGGCAGTAGAGTGAATGTTAATGCCATCACTGAAGGGCTTATCTGAATATCCTCTTGATATTTAGAAGCTCAGAGTTAAACACTCTAAGGTGTTCAGTGACATTCTACCAGGTAGACCACCAGAAAAGGCGTATTGAGAAAATTGTTGAGTTAGAGGAGGGGACTAAGCCCATCATGATTACACCTTATAGGCATCCAAAGAGGTTGAAGGATGAAATTGAAAAAACCATAAAGAATTTACTTGCTATGCGCCACATTAGACCAAGTAAGTCTCATTTCACTTCTTCAGTTGTGTTGGTGAAGAAGAAGGATGGGACATTGAGGATGTCATTGATTACAGGGTGCTTGATAGGAAGACAATTAAAAATAGGTACCCCATTCCCAAGATCAATGAGTTGATAGATGAGCTTCATGGAGCTTGCTTCTTCTCAAAAATAGATTTGAGATTAGGTTATCACTAGATCAAAGTTAAAGAGCAAGACATCCAGAAGACAATATTTAGATGTCATTGTGGCCATTTTGAGTTTGTAGTTATGCCATTTGGGCTAATTAATGCACTTTCTACTTTTTATGAAACAATGAATATGGTTTTCCATCCGTAGTTGAGGGAAATTGTACTTGTCTTCTTTGATGATATCTTCGTGTATAGTAGATCTTGGGAGGAGCACTTGGTTCACCTTGACACAGTGTTGGATATATATATATTGGGCAAAGAGTCCTTGTATGCAAAGGAGTTGAAATGTGATTTGGGTATGACGGAGTTGTTCTATTTGGGTCACATCATCAGTGCAGAAGGCATATGCATGGATCCTAAATAGATTTGTGCCATTGTGGAGTGGCATTCACTAGTGAACCTTACACCATTGAGGGGCTTTCTTGAATTATGTGGTTTCTACAAGAGGTTTGTAGATGGATATTCTAGGCATGCAACACACTTGGAAAATTTGATAAGAAGGGAGCTTTCTTGTGGACTCCTAAGACATAGGAGTGTTTTGAGAAATTTAAGGAGTTGATGACTTCCTATCTAGTGTTAGCATTACCAAATGTCAGCAAACATTTTGAGCTACACTGAGATGCTTTTAGAGAGGGCATTAGAGTAGTGCTTATGTAGGAGAAGCACCCTATTGCTCATGAGAGCAAGAAATTAAGAGGGCTAGAGTGGAGCTTCAGCATATATGATAAGGAGATGTTTGCCATTATGCATGCTTTGGCTAAAATTTAGGCAATATTTGATAGGTAGAACATTCTGTATCAAAACCAACCATAATAGCCTAAAAAAAATTTTGGGATAGCTAGATCTCAATGATAGTTAGCAAAAGTGGGTGAGCAAGTTACAATCCGATGACTTTGATATTACATATTTTAAAGGGACAAAAAATATAGTTGTTGATGCTTTATCACATAGGCCCCATTTGAACTTATTGACAGATATATTGGACGATTGGAGACACTTGATCCTTGAAAAGTATGCAAAGGATGTGTGGACCACTAGATTCATAGATGAAACTATTCAAGACAACAGGTACACCCTTGTGAATGATCTTATCATTTACAAAAGGCGAATGTTTTATGTTCGAGACTCAATAGTGAGGAGGATGGTTCCAAAATCTTTTCATGATTCACCTATGGTAGGACATCCTAGTTTCTATAAGACATACCAATAGATTAGAGATTTCTTCACATGGACAGGGTTCAAAGAAGAAGTATTTCAATATACTAGGGAGTGTCCCACCTGTCAGTAGAATAAGCAGGAACACTCCTATCCAGGCGGTTTACTTTAGCCACTTATGATTCCTGATAGGAAGTGGGAGTGTTTATTTATGGACTTCATCATAGGACTGCCTAGAGACCAAGGCAAGGACTGCATATATGTGGTTGTGGATAACCTTATGAAGTTTTCACACTTTTTTTCGATCACTACTACATACACTACTACATAGGTTGTAGAGTTTTTCTTCAAGAAGATATTTAAACTACATGTCTTACCTTAGAGCATTGTGAGTGACAAAGACAATAGGTTTACGAGTCATTTTTGGCAAGAGCTATTTAGGTTGTGTGCAATAGAGCTCACTCTGAGTACTAGATACCACCCTCAGAGAGATGGTTAGATAGAGATAGTGAATAAATGGGTGGAGGGATGTCTCAAAAATGATATAACAGTGCATCAAAAGGCATGGGTAAAGTGGATTTATCTTTGTGAGTATTGATACAATACTACTTATCACATGTCTATTTAGATGTAACCCTTTATGGCCCTATATGGGTATGAGCCACCCAATTTTATGGATCTACTTTTGAGTAACAATAGAGTGCCCAGTGTAGGTGACTTGTTACAAGAGTGTCAAGACATTGTTAAGACTCTCAAGGATAATATAACCAAGGCACAAAATAAATAGAAGTAGTATGTAGACCAAAAGAGGACAGAGTAGACTTTTGAGGTTGGAGATATGGTGTATCTTATGTTGCAGCCATATCGTCAATCCACTCTCAAGAAGAGTGGTGCTGAGAAACTTAAGCCATGATACTATGGTCCATTAATGATTATTAAGAAAGTAAGAGAGGTGGCTTATGAGTTAGATTTGCCAGAAAAGAGCAAGGTGCACAATTTTTTTCATGTGTCACACCTCAAGAAGGCGCTAGGACATCATATTGTTCTTTCTACAATGTTCCCACCCTTGGATGATGAGGGAAAATTGATATTGGTGCCAGAGGCTATCATTGATCTTAGGGAAAGGAAATTGAGGCAACACACTATAAGGGATTATTTGGTGAAATGGAAGGACTTGTTGGTAGAGGATGTGACATGGGAGAATGAAGAGATTTTGTAACATCTAGACTTGAAGTTGCTTGAAGACAAGCAATTTAAGGGAGGGCGAACTATTGTAACAATTTTCCTTAGGGAAAAATTCACTCATGAACTAAGAACTCAAACACAAGCACAACTATAGACCAGAGTTGAGTATGATCAAAATAACAATGTATTCAATTCAATATGCATTAAATTACACTAGGAGTGCCTATATATAAAAGCCTCTGAGATGCATCTAGAATGCCTAAGAATTAGCTACGTGATAAGTCATACAACCAAGCACATGTCCACCATATATGGGTTATCCTCCATTAAGCACAAAAGCAAGTGTGATGATGAGAGAATAAGCCTACAATGGTGTAGCACACAAATCAATGTTGTAGACAACATGTGCTGAAAAGGGAGTGCAAATAATTGTGTTATCTACATGACAACTCGATGAATGATGAAAACTACAGTGTTATACAGACCATGTGCTAAATTAGAGTTGTGTACTTCTGTGTTGTCAACATGACAACTCAAAAAGGTGTTCACTCCTAAGTGTCTCACAAAATAAATAATAAAATAATGTAATATAATAAAATAATGCATTAACTTAAGTAAACTTAAGTAAGTCTAAATAATAAATATGTATTTACACCAACACCCCCCATGTGCAACTTAGGGGAATGCCCTTAAGCTTATGAAAACTACGATGAAATGCATAATGGGTCCTAGCCACTAGGCCATGTTAGGTACCCATGTACATAATGAAATGTAATCTCTCATAAAGCGGAGACAGAGGGAAAACCTCATGGGAAATCCTCCCCCCCACCCCCAGAAAGAGAGATAAAAATAGGATGCATGGATGGATGGATGGAGTAATCAAGACCCCGCCCATTATGACATACATCAAGTATATACAATAGTGAAGAATGAGAAGAACAAGACCTCATAAGAGGAAAAAGTTCCCCCCATAAGAAAAAAGAGGAAGAGAGACAAGGTAGTCCCCCCCCCCCTAATGAAGAATGTCGACTAGTGATTGCTGCTCCAAGGAAGAAGTTGGTCCATGAATGTTGGATGATGTTCCTCCCCTTTGGATTAAACAATGGCAAAGGTACAATCCTGAAGATGTATGGTGACCCTAAAACTTGCTCAAGTATCTATGTACTAATGCTGATGGTCTTCCCTTCCAACTATGCTGAAAAGAATAAATGCAGATCTAGAAAGGATGTCTATTGAACCTATCCCACAGAACCATTTGTCTCCTCAACTGATAAAGAGACCTCCAACAACTACTATACATAAGAATCCACAATCATGCCAACTTGTGAAGATTGATCATGTAGAGAATGGACATGAGGATTAGAGTGATCCCTCACAACAACTATAGAAGGATCATCTTAATCAAAGAGAAGATGTAAATCATCAAGACTATCTCCCAAATCTATGGCGTGCAACTCCATGAACAAACCTGCAATGGCTGCCATGTAGTCATTTGCTGAAGCTGGAGCTAGAAGACAACATGTACCCTACTATGCTAGACCTGTCATTGTGGCAATATAAGCATGTGGACTATATAGATGATGTGACTTTTGTTGCAACTATCAATAGAAGCCCACGTGTCTGAATCTGTTGAAGCACTATTACTAGCGTCACTATTAGTTTCCATAGTATATGAAGTGCGGAGAGGATTAGAGGATAAGTTGGGTGAACTTTCCTCAAAGTGTACATCCTTCTACACAAATATCTCATGAGTCTCTAGATCCATAAGTCTATAAGCATTAACATTGTCTTCATAATCAATGAAAGTACAAGGCATAGGTGCTACTACCTTGCATCCTCTCAAAGATAGCTTTACCCATGTTGGACAACCAAAGACTCTAAAGTGACTCACAACTCATTTTCTGGTGTACCATGCCTCAAAAGGAGTCTTTCCATCTATGGCATTATGAGGGGACCTATTGAGTATGTGAGTAGCATTTTTAATAGCTTCAACTTCAAGTGTTGGATCAAGAGACTTGTTGTTTATCATGCAACTTGCATTGGTCTTAAGAGTCCTAATCCTCATAGCTGCAACATCTGTCTTATGCAGACTAAATGCTAGTGGATTTTGAAGATCATACCCTCATGTTTACAAAAGTATTTAAGTCTTCTATCCACATATCTATTCTTGTTGTCCATCTATCGAACCTTGATAGCTTTCCTTGATTTCTGTTCAACATGACTCTTGAAGGCTTGGAGCATATCAACCACTTCATTCTTGTGATGAAGGAAGTAGACCCATGTGAAGCATGAAAAGTCATCAACAAAAGTAAGGATATAGCGACCTTGGCTGACTGATGTCACTATAAAAGGACCTATTAAAACCATGTGAACCAACTGAAGAACAATTGGTGCTCTTGAAGACTTCCCTTTATCATACTTCTCCTCAACATGCATGCCCACTAAACATGATGAACAATCACCCTTAGAAAAGTTGATGTTAGGTAGACCTTTGACCATATGTTTAGAGAAAAGTTGTTGAAGAGAGTGGAAGGCAAGATGACCAACCCACTCATGCCATAGCTTGATTTGTGAATCAGATTGAGTTAACAAGGCATGTGAAGGAGACTTAGGCACAAAGTGGAAGAAGGAATAAAGCCTCTTGTCATGATTGACTTTCCCCACTACAACCAATGAATCATCTTTTAGACTTTTTACCATCACTAAATCTAGAAGGAACTCAACTTTGTTGCCATCTTTGAGGTGAGTGACTTGGTAAATTGAGAGGAGATTAGAGCTTAGGTTTGGAACATAGAGAACATCTTTGAATTTCCCATTTTCCATTTCCACATGTCCTTTCCCTTCAACTTTGAGTTTAGTATCATGTCCCACAAAGATGTATGGTACCTATGACTACTTAAATGAAGAAAAGTCTCCTTTTGAAGAACCCATATGGTAGGGGGCACTTGAGTCAAGTATCCATTCCATTGAAGAACTTGAGTTTTCCATAAGTGCTTGCCCTTTTCCCTTTGAAGAGGTTGGAGTTGAATCCTTGGAAGTACCTGGCACTTGAATTTTATTCTTCTTGAGTAGGTTTTCGAACTCATCAATTCTTTTAGTCTTGCAATGATGCTCATCATGATTGGGCCTTTTGCAATATAAACAAAAAAGTTTATCCTTCTTTTCATTACTTCCCTTCTTGTTGAAGAAGAATTGTGTTGTTGTGAGCAGGATTATTATGTCTCAGATTGTGATTTTTGCTTGCACTACTTCTTCTTCTTGTTCCTAGAACTTTTCCTTCCTTGAATTAATTTGTGCTAATCACTAGTCACCATTGCTTTGGTCTTTGATGTCATGAGAACTCCCAAATCTATTAAGTGAGATTGTTCAAAAATAAACATCTCTGCAAATGCACCAAATGTAGGCTTTTGGTAAGCACTTCCCATAGTGAACCTATGAGTATTATAACTCAAAACAAATGAAGCATACTCTAAAGGTAGCCTCTTTGGGATGTGATGAATCAACTTGTCATCCTTCATGGGATTTCCACGATCTTTAAGTAGTGCCCTATACTCATTGGCTTTGTTGATGTAATCTTGAATTGTGTCAAAGTTATTTGGATCCAAGAGAAGCAGATCGTCCTCAATCTAAAATCCCTTTTCCTCATCCACTTTACCATACAATGATTCTAGTATGCAGGTTTGGATTCCTTGAAACTAGAAATGTGGAAGAAGAGATCTCTATGTACACAACTCCTTATAATTACTAAAGCTTCTTAGTCTTGTTTTTGCCAATCAATGAGTTCTTTAGCATTAATAGGTTTGGATATTGTTCCATCAACATAAAGACTATAAACTTTTTCCATTAATCTACTCCATGCAATATCTTTCCATGTAGAATTATTATGTGAAGTTAGAAGTGGACATTTAGGTGAATCCATGATGCAGAAAATGGAAAGAGAACACAAGAGAGACACCAAAATATAGTACACATCCCCCGTTTTCACTCAATCAAAAGACCACCCCCCCCCCCCCCCCCCCCCCCCCCCCCCCCCCCCCCCGCCCAAAAAAAAAAAGAGAGGCTTTTGGCACTTTATATGTAGTGCATGTACAATGGGCCACTTGTCAAAATGTACAAAGTGGACTTCTAATTTTTCTTATAGAACTACCTTTTGAGGCCTTAATCTATCACTAAACATTGTAGCTTTGATGTACAAAAATTCTAAAAAATAATAAAAGAATTACAATATAGCAAAAGCTCTAGTTCTGAAGGTGAGATTTTTTTCCACACAACCCTAGAGTCTAACTACAGATGTAGAAAGTGGACAAAAAATAATACACTTTCAAAAAAATGGAACCTAAAAAAGTGACCAGATGTGCTTGTGCGGAGTGTTTGAAATTTCAGAATGTAGGATTGAACAGGTACAATCACCAAAAAATGCAATTTTTGAAAAATCCTTGCACTATAGCTACAAAAAAACACCATCATTGAAAATTTAAGGAAATTCTACCCAATTTCAAAAAAATTGCACATGATTCGGAGTCTAGATGACTAAGTTATGTCCTTGCAAAGTCAGTTTCCGAAATCAAAAAGAAATCAGGAGAGGGGTTTGGAAGGAAATTTGCATGCTTAAATTTGATGGTAAAATGATTATTGCAGTAGTTGTAAAATACATGGTTTTGATGATCAAAAGACCATCAAATTTAACATACTTGTCAACTGATGTTAGTGAAAAAATGACTCCTCTACTGATGTGGATGTACGGATCTAACTAGTAGTATGGATGAACACATGTCACCGTATTGTCAATCTACATGGCAACAGACTCAGCATACTCATGACTGATGTGTTCTTTCTTCAGGGTCCACATGGAGTTGGTGCTTCCTTACGACACACCACATGGAGGTCTTGGGTCCACAGTGAGGTGACATGGATTGGAGATTGGAGGCCAGGGTTCAAATTTTACCGGATGTTGACAATGGAGTAGTGGTCATCAAAATAGTAAACAATCATCGAGAAAGTGAAAGTTGGGCCAAAGAATGCTATAATGGGGCCAATGGAAGGTTCAGACAGCTAAAAAGGAGACCTGAGCTTGCCAAAAGTGGCTAGAAAGTCCTCTATCAGAACTGTTCACCACTGGGAGGGAATCTGTACTATCAGGATTTGGAACATGGCCAACAACCCTATCATAACTGTGGGAAATGTAAAAAAAGGGCACCGAAAACCTGAAAATAGTGCTAGATCTTTGGAGAATAGTCCCACATGCACAGTGGGTATGCCTGCACATGTAATTAAAAGACAATTGTTGCACAAAACAAACAAACAAAGAGGTTTGCTAGTTGTTATGTGGTGGCTAGTCCGATGAAGGGCTTGTTCAGAAATGTGTAGATGAAGCTTGCCAATAATGAAGGATATACCCTATAATAAAAGAATATTCCTCCAAATTTGAAGGGCTGGGGTGTGACTGCCTGGTTCTACAAAAATAATTTGTCTACTAGCCCAACTAGGCAAAAAAAATCTAGAAATTTGCAATAAAATTGTGATAGAAATATAGAGAAATTAAAATCAGATCTGAAAAATTAAATTGCAGATCTAAAAATGACCATCCCCAAACTTGCAAATCGAGGCCTTTGGGTGCCAATTTGCAAAATTTTTTTGCCTCATGATCGACTTTGGCCTAGGGTAGCAAAATTTATAGCCAATTTGCACTGAATCGACATTTTGAACACAATGGCAAGGTCCATTTTGGCTATAGACGATCTCAATTTCTGTGATACTCTAGATTTGGGCTGAGGTTTTGAAGCAGCAATGGTCTCAAATGGCTACATGAAGAGAAAATCTCCAAGCTTTGGTACCATGTAAGAATTTTCCTTAGGAAAAATTCACCCAAGAACTAAGAACTCAAACACAAGCACAACTATAGACCAGAAAGAAAATTTAAACACATTAATTAATGGAAAGGAAGAAACTTCTAGAGAATGCAATTATTAAATATTTTATTTCCTTCTAGAACGGTGAAGGAAAAGTATAAATAAAGGTGAGAGCTTCATTGTTTATCATCTAATTATTGTGAATTGCATTTGATATTAAGTTGGGAGAAGAAACTAAGGTTTTCGATTTCAGTTAGCCATTGGAGAACGTCAACTCTTAACTGTTGCAACCATTTGAGGTGGTGAAATATCCATTGAATTTGGTATTTAGGAGAGTTTCAATTCAAGAGTTCTATTTGTGATTAAATTGGAGAATAGATTTTGGCTACTATAGTACACATGCATGATGCCACATTGTAGTATCTATGTTTGATTCATTTCATTCTTGGGCATCACTATTATCAGGTTCCTCTTGTAACTATTAGTAGTTATCATTGTACTTCATAAGCATATGATTTTGCTGTGATAATTCAGAATCAAATTTTTCCATTACTATAGTCATTATTGTATGTCAATTGTTTTCCATTTCATTTCTAGTTCCCATTTATTTGCATTGAAAATACCAAAAGAATTGTACTTGCATATTGGTTCCTTGTGAGAGGATATTACATTGGTATTAGAGCTTGCTTGCAAAGTGTTTGACAAAATGTCGAACAACTAAACTAAAGAAGATTTTGGTGTTTGAAGATGTTATAACCTGTTGGGGTTATTAGAAATGCGCATATATTATATTACTCATAATTCAAAAATTTACAAAATGTTTGCCCCATTCAACTATAGGCATTGGGGAAAAAGAATGGGGCTAAGAAATCCCCTAGTATTGCCTAGGACTAAAGTCATGTTTTCATATAGCAATACCCTTAGTTGGGACTTTAGGAGGGCACATGTAATATTAAGGGAATCCCCTCTTTGTCATAAAAATAAGCAGTTCTATTATACACTCTTGAGATTGCCTTAGTAGAATTTTGAAATCTGAATTCCTCCTTCTTCCTTCTAGCTTCCCAACTAAATTAGGCTCTTAGCTCTTTAATAAGTTGTAAACTAGTCATTAAAATACAAGATCTATAACAAATTATCAAGATTATACTATCTCTTGTACTATCCTTTTCCTATGATAGAATTTATAATCTAAATGTTGCGAAGTATTATTTCCATAGATATTATTATAATTCTATCTCACTTTAATTTTTTTATTCTAGCTCTTAGCCAATCTAGAGATGTCTATTTCCGATTTACTTCATAACTTACTTCTACTTATTTGCCTTGTTCTTAAAACATTTAAATGCATTAAATTGACAAATTTAGAGTTAGCTACCTATGTATACTTAGAATCATTGGAGAGAACAAAAGATCACTAGCAAATAAAAGGCATAAAAGGATGGCTTCAATGCTTCTTGGACACTAAGAGATCATACATTGATTACTCCTTTGTTGTCCTAAAAAGGAAACTATCATTTTAAATGATTCAAAGAAAGATTTAATGATTTCCATGTTAAGTTTATTTAATGATGAGTTCTTCATTTTCATCTACATTATAATCAAATAGGACATTTCACACACTAAATCTTGCTTGATCTTCAAATTCTTTGTGAATATATGATTTTGAGATGTAGGTATACTTTGGCTTGATGCTTAGAGTTATGTAGCTTTCTACCCATAGTCTATTTTCCTTACTTAATTTATAGTAGGCTAGGTGCCTTGGTGGTGCATTTAATCCATTAAAGGTTAATAATTCAGTCTAGTTTTTAGTTGAATGATGAGCTAGGTGCTACTCTACATTAAACTTGTTAGTTGTCCTAATCATGCTCTTTAATTTTTTAATTCAAATTATTATGCTTTAGATTATAAGTCTAAAGGGTTCCTTAGGTCTTTGCTTTATGTTGGTGACTCAGATGAAGTTTTTGAATTTAGTGAAATGAATGTTAGGGAATTTCTCTCAATAGGGATCTTTAAATTAGAAATAAGCTTTTAAATACATCTAGAGGTGAAATTTCATTGATGAGAGGCTTTACTGATTATTGAAATTAACATATCTCATATGACAAAATTTATTCATAAATAACTATCTTATTTTCTATTAATCATAGTCATTAAATTATTAAAATTTTAAAAATATGAATATAAAAAAACTCAACTGTACATATCTTTTACGTTTTCTAATTTTCTGCTTTCCTACATTTCCTCCTTCATGTGTTTAATTTTTTTTCTATTTGAACCAATCAAATATAAGTATATTGGTTTTTATTCTTACTTTTTAACATTTCCAAAGTTTATGTGGCATAAACAAGTTTAAAATTTATTAAAATTATTTTACAATAACTTGATTGGTATATATATTTTGGGTCTTTAAAAAAAAAATTCAAGGAAGAACTATCCCTATCCTACAATGATATTTTAGGATGCACATGTATATATATATATATATATATAATATGAAGTCTAAGTTATAAATATCTATGTGCCTGAAACCTCTTTGATTTAGAGCCAAAGACTAAGGGTCATCCATGTCATCAAAATCACTCTAGCATTATTCTAACCTGATCCCATATGATGTCAGAGCCTTGCACTCATTAAGACTTGATCCTTGCTAGGCTCTTTGCAAGCCATTCAACTTCACCAGTAGACCAAAGGCCCAATGACGTGTGTATTTTTAAAAAATGTCAAATTTTTAATCTTTTGAAAAAATTATGTAAAAGTTGCATTGTAAAACTCTAAAAATTTAAATTAGATACTAACTAAACAATATGAAATTTAATGATTAATTATTTCAATTTTGAGTCTAAATTTTTTTAAATTTGATTTTAACTAGTCTACTTAATTGAACTCTACAGAAAATGCAAGCCACTATGTGGTACATGTTATTCTTAGCATTATACTTATTTCTTTTTCTCTTTTCCTAATGATTCTACCTTCTATCTCTTACAATATTGACATCTATTGATGAGATGTATCTCATGGAATATCTTTTCATTTAAAATGATTTTGTCAAATTTAATTACTAATTATTCTAATAAATAATGTTAGTATATTCTTTAAGTAATTTAGGGTTGATTATTATTCTTTTATAATGACATTTCAATATTAAATTTTATTATCTTTGTATTACAATAAAGTTTAATAGATAATTAAATAAATAATTTATATTGATTAAATTTTTGACTAAGTTGTAATTTTTTGAAATTACTTATAGATTTATTTAATATAAAAAATAAAAAATTATAACTTAACTAATTTAAATACTTTATTATTTTCTTATACTTATTATTTATGTATTTACATTTTAGAAACTATATTTATTATTTTGATATTTAATTAATTAACATATGATTATAATCAATATTATTTATTTACATGATTTATTTTATAACAAATACTGTTTGTAACAATTTATATATGCTTTAAAATATATTTTGTATTATCTATAATTCATGACAGTAAGAATTATAAAAGTATCAAGTAAAACAAAATGATGTTGAAACTTTTTAGACTCAATCAAATAATGTCTTTTGAAGATATAAGTTATGTTTAGAACCATTTAGACCATTTGATGCAACTCAACACCTCTAGGCTAAGTAGTGTTGTATTCCTTTTTGAATTGCTAATGTTAACTAGTGATTAAATGAATTTCAATCAACTAATCAAATTTTATATATGTAATCTTTTATTATAAATATTTTATTTCTAAAATATACATGCTAAATTTTTAATTTTATAATTTGTGTAAATTATTTTTCTTTGTTTTAATTGGATGAATCAATTGAAGCCTTATATGTGATTTATAGTTTGTGAAATATGATAATCTATACAATATAATTTTAACCCTCTTTATCCCCTATATTCTTTAATGATATACCTCATCCCTAATTATCAAATGTGTAAATCTTAGGTGAGATTAATGTGTTGATAAAGATGCTTCTTACGTTAAATGAACAACCATGTAGTTGAAGAATCAACTATAAAACATGTTTAAAAATATATTAAAAATTATTACACAAACAACAAGACTACTATATAATTATAAAAATTAATATATTTAATATATATATATTACAATTACAACTAAATTAAAATTCAAAATGAATACTAATACTGATTAAAGGCAAGTACTAAACCCTAAGTGACACTTGTTATTATACGTCACTCACTCATCAAACTAGATTGCTTAATCCATCACTGATATGATGGAGGCTACGGAAGCCCTGTAAATATAAGTCCTTGGGATTAATTCCTGACAGAATATTGGCACATCTTTATAATTGTTGCCGCCTTATGCGGCCATTGTGTTTAGAAGTACAAAATATTAATGTCTCCTACAGTCATTAAATGTAGTGGATTTGAATCACTGCAAATTTACCGCTTTCCGTAGAGCATTCGATAGGGAATGTATAGTTATAAATGATTTACACATAAAAAGGTATAAAAGTTAGTAGAATACAAAGTAGTCATTTGCCTGATAATTTTGAATGGATGGTAATTGGAAAGCATTCCAATCCCCATGTCTATTCATGTTCTTTTTATGGGCATGGAGACATTTTCATATAAAGAGATTAGTTTGTGATTCTTTGTTACATATATATACATTAATGATACATGACTATATGATCATAAAAATTATACAGTAAGCTTCATTCTTATACTAAAAATATTAAATAATGAAAGTTGACTTATTTTTTTCTTAATATCTAATGTTTAAAGGTAGCTCATGATCATTTCATTCAGATTAACTAAAAATATATAATTAGAAGATTCATAAATGCATGATTACTTTGTGCTTATAAAATTTAAAAGAATCTTTAGAAAAAGATTTTTTAGTTATTTGTAAGGTATGATTTTCAAGCTGTTTTTAAAGATAAATCTATAATTAATTTAAAAGAAAAATCAATAATTTATAAAAGATTTATTATATATAATAATAATAAGTATAGTATATTAAAATGTCAATGAGGTTACTGAAATTTTTTATAAATGAAATTTTATAGCAGTATCACAATATTTAATTTTTATTTTCTTAATAAAATTGATATTAAATTTGAATGATATTAATTTCTTTTTTTTACCATTTCTTAGTAAATTAGATAGTTTTTTGTTTTCTTTTAACTATAATTTAAATAATGATATAGTGTCTAAATATATTCTAAAATAATGATGTATATAGAATGAAATAGAAAACAAAAAAAATTACCTTTGATAAATTTTGAAAAGAGTGTTTGTTATATGTTCACTCTACCAATTTTAGAATCTTAATTTGTATTACTCTTTTTTATCTAACTGGAAAAAATGTCAAAATTAATCATATAAAAATTCAAAAATCATCTAAACCTTCCTAATTATATTAAAATGAGACTAACTGTATTCATATTTAAATTTAATTAGTACATAGAAAACACTCTATCATTACAAGGCTTTTAATAGCTATGAGACAATTCTAAATGCTAAAAACATTTGAAACAAGAGCTCTTTGCGGGTAGGAGTCCTTGCCTTTTAGGGTTATAGTGGGGGTTGTAGTTGTTAGTAATGTGTTTGATGCAACCTCCCAAAGTTAACTCTAATAATTTTATTTTTTTGGTGACTACAATAAAGCCAACTACAGGTATACAATTATACTTAGGGCGAACAAATTTAATAATACTAATACAATTGAAACTTCATTAGTTGTATGAAGCCTCCACAACTTTGTTCATTGTATTTAAAAGAGAATAATAATTAGAACCTCTTTGCATAAAAGCGCAAGGTCATATACAACTAGTAATAATAAACAAACATCAAATGCAATTACTTTGTCAAATAAATTTGATATTTATTAAACCTCAATACACTAATTTACAAATAAAATGTTATAATTTTTTATTTAGCTATATCAAATTATTTAGAATTCGTTAAATAAATATACTTACACCTATAATGGAATGTAATTTTTATTATTAATAATTCTTAGGTTCTTAACAATTTAGTTTTAACGATATTTACTTTTAAAACTAATAAAATATATTTCACTCTATATTATCACTAATTACACCTCTCCACATAATAAATTATAAAACATAAATTAAAATCTTTATTCATATATTAAAACATTATTAAAAAATAATTCATCAATATTTATAAATTCTTAAAAACCAATTCTTATATTTATAATATTACCATAAATATACTTTGTAAATAACTAAAAGTATATTATTTAATACAAAGTGATTTTATTAACTAAACCATATATTCATTTATTTACTAAAAATCAAATGTAAACAATAAATAAATAATATATTCATTTATTTACTAAAAATCAAATGTAAACAATAAATAAATATACATTTGGTATCATCCAAGAAAAATGATCCAAAAATCGTGTCTCCTTTGTTACTCCCAAAAAATATCCTCTTAAACAAAGCAAATGAGGTTTTGTATATTTTCCATATGTGGGAGAGGGACGTCATTTTTTATGTCCTAAAAGATTTGATTTATTGAAAGTGAAGTTATGTTTGTGAGATATCAGTAGAAAAAGTACGGGTTGGTATTTTTTTTTTTTTTTTGGCTAAGGGGAGAGATCCCATGCCAATCATAACTAATACCAAACAACATGTGGCAGCAGTTTGTAGAAGATATTAGACAAATTCTGACAACAATATTAATTGCATTCTTTTTCTTTGCATTTTTTTTAATAGATTTTTCAGTTTAGAAAATGAAATTTATACTCTAGAAAAATACTCCTCTTCCAATCAGAAAAAGCTTTTTTCTATTTGTTAAATAAATTTAAAAATAATTAGTCTAAGCTTTAGACATATGATACTTGCTGGAAAAAAATAAATTGAAAGGAGCCCAAACAAAAACATTAGTTACTAATGAACATTGGGCAAATTAATGCACACGTACCAATCAGATGTAACTAGCGGCGTCAACAGAGTCGGCACCAGTTCATTATGTGGGCGCTGTGGATCAGGATCTTGACTGGAGCAGCGACCGAAAATAGGAGCC
The DNA here is from genome assembly GCA_028749045.1 of Cupressus sempervirens. Classification (NCBI taxonomy): domain Eukaryota; kingdom Viridiplantae; phylum Streptophyta; class Pinopsida; order Cupressales; family Cupressaceae; genus Cupressus; species Cupressus sempervirens. The sequence continues at coordinate 441,418,332 of CM053789.1, forward strand.
GGACAGGTCTAGCATCCGACCCATTTGCCATATCCAGGTTCAGTGGATATAATAGGATCTAAATTTTCATAGGTTGTCTTTTTTTAATATAATTAAAAGATATCATATTTTCATAAATAAAAATTAATTTCTTAACTTTACAGATTTTTCATTTCAATATATAAGTTTAAACTTTCAATTATTAAATTTGTATTCATCAATTTTATACTAATTAATCTTTATATTCGTCTCTATTAACAAAATAATACTTCAAAAAACACCATTTCAATTTTTAATCTTAAAAAAGAGGCTATGTTTCAAATATATGATAAGATTTAAATATTTCTAATTTATTTATACTCTATTCTTTATCTCACATTATAGTCAATAATCAATTTATAATTCATTTGATTTACATAGTTTCTACTGCTAATCAATAGTCAAATCTACTTTACATATCATCATTTTTTTTGAATAGACATCCAATTAAGTCATAAATCATTATTCTGTATGATCATATATCATTAATATCATATTAAAAAAACTACACAACGAGTAATTTACTACATTTTAAATAATTTTGAATTTTGAAAATAGTTTTAAGAAATTTTTAAAAAATCATATTTATCTAAATATAATTAATAATCATATCAAATGATTAAATTTGGGTGTTTATAAAATATATAATTGGTATTAATTTTTTTATTCTATTGTATTAAAAAGTAAAATAATATGAATTATGATATATACTTGATATAATATTGACATAATTATATAAAAAAAATCTATTTTTAAAATTTTAAATTCAAATCTTCTCTAATGAAAATCTAAAACTCTCAAATCTATGTTTCCCGGCTATAAAATTTGTTTCGATTTTATGAGCCATGGTTAATATTTAAAACTTGCCTAGTTTTAAACCTTAAATTGAACATTTTGTCTTCAAATTTTGTGAGTCTTTAAGCTTCCATGTGTCCGGCTCGTTAGCAGCTCCGCACAGCACTTGGAATTGTTGAAGTCTGACTCTTGAGCCTCAATTTATTGCAGGTTAATGGAGAGGCCCAAGAACACGTTTTTCTTAACCATCAACTTCTCAAAAGGTTAATGTTAACCACTAAAAACATGTTTTTTCTAACCTCCCAATAGATTAATGTTAACCACTCAAAAATGTGTTTTTCCTAACCTCCCACAAGGTTAATGATAGCCATTAAAAACACGTTTTTATTAACCTCTATAAGGCAGTTATTAACTTGTTCAAAGTTTTTTCATGAGAAGTCAGATATGTACATGAAGGCAATTGGCAACTATGGAAATGAATCAAACGGGAGTCCTTGATAATTCACCATCAGCGCTAAAAGGCGATTTAAATTGTATAAATAATGGGGAAGTTTCTTGACTGCATATTTGAGTTCCTGAATGAATTGTAAAGGTGATCAATAGACATCAAACCAGTTTCAATGAAAGTGGGAGTCTATAACCCTCCAAATAACAAGGCAGATTGTGTAGATAGCATAGACCATTGCAATTGAAATGCTCCCACAATGTAAACTTGTTTTTTTATTAGATTGCGATAAGTGTTATTATGGTATCATCTACCCATCTCATTTCACTTCCAAGACGCTTACTAAAGAGGATTGCTTGAGACCTGCTATGTTTATGATAGATGCGAATGTTTGATGTTCAGAAAGCTGTCAATAGTATGACAGCCACCATTTCAAGTTTCAAGTTTTAGAAAGAAGCACGCTATTGTCTACGTGTGAGCAGAAAAATGATCACATTGCATGTCACATTGGGTGAAGATAAATGCCTTCTGCCTTTCGTTGATTGCTAAATATTCAGTGGAGAACCAGACTATAAGATGATGCATTCATGGTAGATCTTTAGAACTCTGTGACATGCATAAATGAGCATGTTATTATCTTCATGTTGGCGGTGTAGAAACAGTTAAAGAAAGTGAAACTAAAATTTGTCGTCTTGAAAGCTCTCGTGGAAGAATGTTCGCAGTTACCAAATGCAATTTGTGCTAATCATATGTTTGACAGAATACCAGTAGATATTTGGTTCACGAAAAGAAATGAACACCACCCTTTCTAAAATGTTTGGAACATGAATGAAGTGATGATAATGTTTGGCCAAATGTGCATTATAGAAATGGAACACGATTTGGTCACTATAGATTGTATGATATTGGCATACTAATTCAAAATCCCGAAGTTCAGTAGGAGTGGCTTACTCTTGTAAATGCACGAGACTGGTGTACAATCAAACATAGTGAGAAGGATACGACAACACTGCGGCTTCAAGATAATAAAAGCCTTAGATCACAAGGAATCATGATAGTTCATTGTCAGATTCATGGACAAGTTATGGAAGATATTCGCAAGTTTTGGGATCGCTCTTCACTTGTTTGACATAATGCCTAAATAAAAAGATGGTGAGCATGAATCAAACATATAGAGTGTTAGCAAAATATTTGACAAAATGAAATACTTTTTCCTGACCTGCAGCTTTGGAAGCTTCACTCATTAAGTCACTCAAGTTCAGATTAGCATCCTCATTTTCTTTGGAATTTGGCATATTTGAGAAAAGGATTGGAGATCAAACCATGAAGTACAAGTATCAGAGCCCAGATTATGCTCTTATTTTAAGAAGTACGCTTCCAGATATTGGTGATACCAATTTAGGAAGTGTCTGCCTTCAAGACTTCTGCTCATCTCTTGTGAATGAAGAAAAGACTCCATTAGCTGGAAAGATATTGGAAAGTGGCTTGGCTCAAGCAGGTGGACTTGCCATTTCAGTACAGTGCCCAGATTTAGTATTGGAGTGCATGAAGGCTTATCATACCAACACTAGAGAAGTTATTTCACTGAACAATGAAGTAATTGTTCGTCTAGACCCTGCCTCTATTGCTACTATTTTTCAGTTGCCCACTAGGATGCAATATGCCAGCATTAACCTGAGAACTGCCAAGGAATATTTTACTGCCAATCAAACCCAATGTTTAAATACTATGGCAAGATCGTGGTTCTTCCAACCAAGAAGAGGAAAATCTCAATTAGGCAAATCCATTCACAGATCATCACTAAAAGAAGATGTGGCGAACATGGTAACTTTGTTGAGCAGGATCGTTGGTCTTCGAGATTCACACGAGTTCGAAGGTTGGATGTTTCTATTCATTAATATGGTTTGTGAAGGAAAACAATGTATTGATTGGGCTGATATTATTAGTGACTCATTGCATAGACAGCTTATGGGACTCCAAGAAAATAACTACTTTTATATGACTTCATACCTTTTCTATGCTATTGCAAGCACTAAAAGTTGGCCAGTACTTAACTGGCAGGGCATTTATGATGACGCAACAATCATTTATAATCATCTTCCTCAACTTCAGTATGATAATAGCCTACACCATTTTTAGAAGAGTGAATGATGCATTCACCATGCTAACTGTAAGAAAAAGTCAAGGGAACATCGGACTCAGAATGTATTCGGAAGCAGCGACGAGAGTACGAAAATATGGAAGTGTTTTCATACAATTCTCGAAGTTCACTTATATCAAGCTAGCTGCCTCTGATGGGTGTCCGTTGATGTTACCTAGATTTGTTCATGATAAACTGGTCTTAAAATTGAAATGTGCAGGCAAATTAGTCAAATCAATAAACTTTGTAGGAACAGGAGGATAGATGAAATAGCTTTTCCTATCGGCATCGAATATTATAGTTGTGATACTGCATCAGATGCCAAGAACATTGAAAGATCTATTGCCATAATAAATTTGCATCCTTACATGATGCGTTTTCCTTATGATAGTAAGGGCTATGCGGTGAATGAATTAAAGTTAAATCCCAGTTTTTGTCACTTTTCGGCTCTAGAAGACTTTTGGGAGGATTGTGAAAATGACTTCAAAGTCAGGAAGAGAGATTGGATGCGGCTTACGGTACGACAAGTAATAGACTTCAAGTTGGACATTGATGTGACAGTTGTAGATGACGATGAAGTTTCTTTTGTCGATCGTTACAATTATGAGAAAATTGAATTGCTAGAGCTTCCTCCTATTGATTGGTCAATTCCTGAATTAAAAAGCTTGAAGGAGAGGTCTTCCTATGTTCTTAAAAGAACGAGAGACTAGATGAGTAAAGTCAGAGCCGAAAAAGCAACTAATGAATTTCAAAATAAAGAGAGGAGAAATAATATAAGGGAATCGTCTCGGATGGTGATAGAGGTAACTTCTAGTGAGAAGATACAAATATTGGATATAGGTGCTCAAGATCAAGATGAAGATCTGAATCAGCCAGATAAGTTTACAGTCAAAAGAAAAAGGACAGGAATGAAACGTAGAATGAATCAAGAATGGAATGAATCCGGTGAAAAAGATCAAAGAACTCCTCAAATTTATGAATCCCATGTCCCTGTTACATGTCCTCATGATACAGTGATTCCTCATTTGAGTCTCCTTCCTCCTGATATGCCAATAATAGACATCATATAGTTAGATAACCCATTATCTAATTCAAAAGACTTAACGATGGTTGCTGAAAATGTAACAAGTGACGTACAAGCTTCAAAAATTACACATTCGTGGTTCTAGGATAGTCTTCAGAACAGGAAGAAAGTTGTTCAAATGGTCCCACCTCCATTTGATATGATCTCTAGTATTCTTCAGAAGCCTCCTAAGGTGAAAAAGACCAGGGTGATGTCCAGGTTAGCTATTGATAAAGCTTCAGGCGATTTGTGTGTGGAATTAGCCAAGCCTATAATTGAAAAGAATGTTGATGAAGCATCTGAATCAGATTTCATTCTAGAAAGGGTTGACCTTGGTCCTTCTAATGCAGAAAGAGAGTTTCAAAATTTTGAACTGATTGCCACTCAGATGTTGCAAAGGGCGAAGGAAGAGAAAAGAGCCAAAGAGCAACTCAAAGAACAAGTTCAGATGATGGTAGCTTATATTTATTAAATCAGTAATCCTTCTAATGCCCAAGCCGTGGTCACCCCGCCAGTTTTAGTAGACCCTGATGGTATTTTAGATCATATTGTTGTTGAAAGAATCAACCAACACAAGTCACATAGTATGATGATCGAAGCTTGGATAGATAGGATGATAGAGGATGCTTCAAAACTTATAACTGGAGTGAAAGAGATATATGGGAAAGCCATGGCACAGATACAGGAAATTTCTAAGGAGTTGGAAAATAGCAAGGAACATAAATCCAACTGGCAAAAAGTAGCTAATGAATTAAAAGAAATGGCCAAGTTAGATGCGAGCACCCTACTTCTTGAGAAAATTATTGCTAATCCAGGTGACAACCAAACACGTATCTGGAGTAAAAGTGTTGGTTGGAAGGTGATAAACATCAGCAAAGGGATGACTGAGTTTGAAAAGCTAATAGCTTCTTTGGAGCAACTGAAAACAAAAAGTACAAATGAATTAATCTCTACTATCATAGGTGGGGTGCCAGTAAGCGATCTTCAACATGTTGATTGTCAGTTTCTCCATGATTCCTTTAGTGTTCAGATTCGTTTAGAAATAGAGAACTATGTATCGGATGCTGAAACTATGATGAAGCTTAGCTTGGTTGCAGTTACACTACGAGATTATAACATTTCAGCCTATCGACAAGAGTGAGAAGAAATTTAGGATAGATACTTCACAGCCAAACTCAGGATGGAAAATGTGTTCATTCCAAACTATGAATCAATGATGATCATCCTAGATGCTTATAGGGCTTTTTAGGATAGATCAATTGTGTCCGGGTAGATAGAGTTGGTAGCTAGAAGAATCAGTGATTGAATATGTATACATTCTTAGGAATTCTAGCTAAAAGTTTTGCTTTTGAATATTTTCCTTGTGTAGGTTAATTTCTTGAGGTTAATTAACCTTCCAAAATTATGTATTTTGGAGGTGGTAATTAACCACGAAGAGGTAGTTATTAACCTCTATGTCTATATAAAGACATCTTTTAGCTTTGTAAAGGGACTTTTTGGTTGGAAAAATAAGGGAACACTATGCTGAAATTTTGATCTAGGGATAAATTTTGAAAAGTATGTACACTTTTTATCTCTGAATTGAAAAATTTCTATTGCTTTCTTGGTGCAAGGAAATGAAATGAGATGTGCTTTGGGTTTCTTATTTTAAAATCCAAATTGTTATATGTTGTAGTAGACATTATCATGGTGCTATGAGAGTGTTTACAAGTGATAATGAATGTGCTTAATAATACTGGTTGCTTTCAAGCGTAGCTCTTGAGCACCTCCGTTATTGATTTTGTTTACCAAAGAAGGTTGTGAGGGCGTGTGGTGCATTTGTCTTCTGTGACTTTCTCCTGAACTTTGAAGTTTTAGATTCTTTAATCAAAAAACCCTTTAAAAACTATATCATATGAGGGAGCTGCCCCTCAAAACGCAGAGGAAGGTTGCATATCAAGGGCCTATCCAACTATTGTGAATGGTTTGCCACACACTCCATTGGGAAATTCTACTGTGAAAAATCTGTTTACCAACAGATTTTTGGTGACTCTACTGGGGAGACTGAACGAGAAAGATTGACAGTCGTCTATGATGAAGTACAATGGTGCTTCCACATGAGAATATTTTTCCTATTCTCCAACCGAACCTCGGCTTTCAAGAAATCCAGGAAGATATCACCTCAGACTTGAACACTCTAGCCTGGAGGTGTAGATGAAGTGTACAAGAATATCATCAAGTGAATCAAGTTCTTGAAGAAGAAGAAGAGTTTGGGGAAATCTTGTGAAGGGCTCCTATTGGTCAGGACGATGTAGTTATTGAAAGAATAGCGGTCATTCCAAGAAGAAACAGATAGAATCTTGGTCATATTCAAGGGCAAATAAATAATAACCATTAAGCTGGCTGATAAACCATACACATGGGTTGATAGACAAAAGGGTTTGGTAGATGAAGATTTTGAAGCCCTTCGAAAGTTAGATTTTAAGCCAGTTACTCCTAAGAAGAAGAAAAGGTCAAGTTTGTTAGTAGGTCTTCTTCACCAACTAAGGCTACTATTTCTCCTGCAGCTTTTCAAGCTTTGATTCTGCCAGGTACTCTTGTACCTTTAGCTATAAATTTGCAGCCCTTGAATATAATTCTTTTGACCATGGCACATCAAGCACGGCAACCACCAGTCCCATGGGGAGCTGCTATTGACCCTCTAGACTTAGGGAACCAATTACATGACTTGCCTGTTGGTTCTCAAAAAATTCTTCCCAAGTTTTTTGGTGACGGAAAAGTCACTACTAATCAACATATAAGTGCTTTCTCTACAGCAAGCGATGTTCTTGCAATCCAACATGAAGATGTTTCTGTTCGTCTTTTTGTTGAAACACTCACCGAAGGACAAGACCCGTTAATCTAGCGACCGTGCAAACCTTGGCTATCGAGGTGAAAGATGACTTGCTTAGTTCAAGAAAATGGAGTCGTGATCTACAAAAGGGAAAAGATCAACAAGCTCCTATCACTGCCACTGATCATTTATATCAAAAATTGGCTAATGATCTATTACAATTCAAAAAGTAGTTGCCCCATAATCCTCAACCTTTGTATCAAGATATTCCAAGGAGGAATTATATGCCATATCAGCAAAATAAACAAACTAAATGGCTACCCCAATCAACACCAAGATTAGCCATCGAACATCCCTCATCATCTGGTAAACAGGCTTCTATGTGTGATTTTCACCTACAATAGATCATGATGGTGCAAGCTGTCCTAAGATGGCTAGATTCATGCAAATGCATTTGACTACAGAGAAGATAGAAGAATATGTGGCTCCTAAACATGTAACAAAACCCACTGTTGGGACCTCTTCTATTAACTTTATGGAATATGAATCTGATGATGACCATATTGAAGATATCAAAAATCATTCTTGCAATGCAGCTACACCAAGTTGGAGATAAAGATTGGAAGAAAAGTGGAGTAAACAAGCAAAGGAAAAATCTTCTGATGAGACTGCTAAGAGAATTCTATCTCGTAAGCATACTCTAGAAGAGCCTTCACAAGCGAAGGAAACAGATAAGGGTAAAACACCTCCCATCTTTGAAGACTCTTTTGATTTTATTGATCACTGTAAGAAGAGCAAAGTAAAAGTTTCTCAATTGGATTACCTAAAAGCCAACCCTCATCAATTAGAAAGGTTGATCCAATGTGTTGGTAAAGGGAAACGTTCACCTGAGATCACTATCAACCATGAATCAGGAGTTTCTCTAGAAGTGAAAGATAATTTGGAAGGGCCCATGACTGAGAAAGAATATTTTGTTGCAGCATCTTTGTCAAACAAACCTGAGCCTTTCTATGTTTCTCTTTATATAGCTGGATGCAAGTTAAGTAATTGTATCATTGATTCTGGTGCATCCGATAATGTTATGCCTTCAAAGGTAGCACATGCTTTGAGTCTTTCTCGGAATAAACCTTCTGGAAAAGTGTATTCTATGGAGGCAAAAAAAGTTCCGCTAGTTGGCCAGTTGAAAGATGCTCAAGTTGCACTTGCAGCACATCCTAAGAAGAAGTTAAAACTAAACATCTTGGTTGCTGATATTCCTACTAGTTATGGGATGCTTTTGAGTAGAAGTTTTTGCAAAGATCTTGGTGGTGAAATCAAGATAGACATATCTCATGCCCTTATCCTGATTGGAAATAAAAAGGTTAAGCTTGACCCTGAACCCAAAGCTAAATATATAGTTTTGAAATCAGATGATCCAAGAGCTGAAATATTGTATGTTGATACTGGGCATGGAATGTACATGATGATGTCCACTGAAGAAGATGTAACTAAACCTCTCATGCCTGATATAACCAATGAATTATGATCAATGGATTTTGATGGAAGTTCTTCTTCTTCTAGTTCAGGTGCTGGGATAGTGTTGATATCACCGAAGGAGAGAAATTTCCAAAGGCTTATAAGTTAGCTTTTAAGACCACCAATAATACCGCAAAATATGAAGCTCTTCTACTTGATCTTGAGTATGCAAAAGAAAAGGGATCAAGCAACTCAAGGTATCAGGAGATGCAGAATTAATTGTCAACCAGGCGCGGAGACAATACCAAACAAAGAATGCCAAACTAAAAGCATATATAAATAGAGTGTGGGATGAGATTGAGCATTTTGATGCTTTTTCTTTACATGCTATCCCTCATGAACAAAATTCTAAAGCAGATTGTCTTGCAGTCTCTACATCTCTACTTATTGCTCACCCTAGGTTCAATAGAGATGTTTATACCATAGAGATGATTCATAGACCCAGTGTGCCTGATAATGATCGACACTGGCAAGTTTTTGATGATGATGGGAAAATCATTGCATTTCTTGAGGGAAGGCCTCCATTTTCAGAATTGAAATTTGAAGGATCATGTAATCATAATGGAACACTAGGAGATGATCCTAAAGTTATTCAATTGGAAGGTAATGTTATCTTGAGAGGATTAGTCACCCTAGAGAGTCTTTTTGATAAAGAAGACAAAAGGAAAGAGAAAGTTGAGGACACTAGACCTTCTAATTGTTCAGGTTTTGAGAAAGTAAATATTGGTTCTAAGGAAAACCCAAAGATGGTCCTAATAGGAAAAGATTTGACACCAGAAGAGAAAGAAGAATTCACAAAGTTGTTGAATGCTTATCAAGGCATTTTTTCTTGGAGTTATGAAGATTTAAAAGAATTCATGAATGGGAAATTTAAACATCAGATTCCTTTGAAACCTAGTTCAACTCCCTTTCGGAAAAAGCAAAGGCAATTCAATACTAAGGTAGCTGATGCTATTTTCAATGAAGTTGATAAGATGCTTAAAGAAAAGATTATTTATCCCATTCACCATTCAACATGGGTAGTCAATATTGTTCCTGTCAGGAAGAAGAATGGTGAGATAAGAATATGTGTAGACTTCCACAATTTGAATTAGGCATCACTTAAGGATAATTATGGGCTCCCTGTTATGGATCATATTCTGCAATTGGTATCTGGCTCAGAACTGATGTCAATGCTAGATGGCTTCTCCGGTTATAACCAGATTAGTGTCTCACCTGAAGATCAACATAAAATAGCTTTTACCACTCCGTGGGGTACGTTTGCCTACAATCGTATTCCATTTGGTTTGATAAATGCTAGGGCCACCTTTTAATGGGCCATGGATCATTCATTCAAGGATTTCAAGAATAACATCATTGTGATGTATCTTGATGATCTTACAGTGTTTTCAAAACAAAGAAGAGATCATGTGCATCATCTAGAAGCCATCGTACATCGATGTCAAACTCAAGGCATCTCACTGAATCCTAAGAAGTCTATATTTGGGGTGACAGAACGTAAACTACTAGGGCATATTGTTTCCAAAGAGGATATTCGAATAGATCCTGAATGGGTGAAAGCTATCTAATAGTTGTCACTTCCCATGAGTAAACCAGGAGTCAGATCTTTCTTTGGGTAGATAAACTTTATAAGGAGGTTCATACCAGACTTCTCTGAAATAAAAAATTCAATTGTGGATATGATGAAAGGGAATACAAATTTTAAGTGGACAAAAGAAGGTAAGGCTTCTTTTGAACAAATCAAGACTGAGATTGCAAATGCTCCTACCCTTTCTTATCCAAATTTTTCTAAGGATTTTCATTTGTATTGTTATGCATCTGAGAACACTTTATCTGCTATGCTTACCCAACCTGAAAAAGACAATAGCGAGGCCCCAATAGCATTCATGAGTATCCCTCTTAAGAAACATGAATTGAAATACTCCTTGATCGAGAAGAATGCTTATGCTCTAGTTAGAGCAATGAAACAATTCAGGTTTTACATCCTTAACTCTCACTCTAAGGTGTTTGTTCCTGATTTAGCAATGAAGACTATTCTGACACAACAGGAAATTGGTGTGAACAAAAAGGCCTCCTAGATAGCTAAAGTACAAGAATATGATCTTGATATCAAACTTACAAAACTTGTCAGAGGGAAAGGTTTCTGTAAAGAAATTGTAGAATGATCTTCTAAAGGTGAAGAAGAGACAGAGGAAGAAATGCCTTTAGTTTTATTCATTAGCAATGTTGATGATTGGTTTTCAAATATTGCCTATTTTTTGACATATTGAGAATGTCCTGCTCATTTATCACCTAAAGAGAAGAGGACCTTGAAATTGAAATCTGCAAAATACATTCTCTGGGGTGATGCTTTATACAAGAAAGGGATAGATGGTACTTTTTTGAGATGTGTTGATTCTGAACAAAGAAAAGAGTTGCTTCAGTTATTTCATAATGAAGCATGTGGAGATCATTACTCCGCATCAGTAATGGCTTACAAAATCCTGAGAAATTGTTTTTATTGGCCTGGGATGTTCAAAGATGTAGAAGAATGGGTGAAGAAGTGTGATTCTTGTTAATACTTCAAAGGAAGAGTCCAATTAGTAGCACTTCCCTTGAAGCCAGTGGTAATCGAAGAACCCTTTCAACAATGGGGTTTGGATTTCATAGGTCCTATTCATCCTTCATCCACTGCTGGACACACTCACATTTTGATGGCAACTGACTATTTTACCAAGTGGGTGGAAGCGATCCCATTCAAGAAAACAACTTCAAAAGTGGTGTGCAATTTTATCAAACAAAACATTCTGGTTAGGTTTGGTGTTCCGAACAAAATTGTTACTGAAAATGCTACCAACTTCTCTTCCCAAGAGATATCATCCTTTTGCTATCAATATGAGATTATTCTCTCCCATTCCCCTAATTATTTTGCACAAGGAAATGGTCAGGCAGAATCAAGAAACAAAAATATTATGACCATTGTGCGAAAGTTGATAGATGTTAATCAAAGATCTTGGCACAAGTACCTGTACGATGTACTATGGGCAGATCGTACAACTAAAAAGAGAGCAAAAAGATTTTCCCCCTTTGAGATCCTGTATGGAACTGAGCCAACTCTTCCTCTTCCTTTAGAGTTATCCACCTTGAAATTACAGAGTGCCTTTGAGAATCTTGAATTCAAAGATGCTCTTGAAAAATGAATGTTGTATTTGACAAAGTTGGAAGAAGAGAGAGAGGTGGTTGTCACCAAAATTTAGGAACATCAATCCCGTGTTAAGAAGTTATTTGACAAGAAGGCTAAGAAGAGGGTGTTTCAAGAAGGTGATCTTGTCTTGCTTTGGGATAAGCGCAGAGAGCCAAAAGGATTACATGGAAAATTTGACTCCTTATGGAGAGACCCTTTCCAGATCAAAGAGGTATGCGGAAATAACTCTTTTATTTTGTCATACCTGAGTGGTACCCAGTTGCCCTTACCTTATAATGGGCAACACCTAAAACATTATCATCAGTAGAAGGTGTTTGTACACCTTTTTGTATATAAATTGTATCATTTTTTGTGTGCTCTTGTCAGCTTGTGTTGCTTTAGTTTTTCCTTTTCGTTGTCTCGTTTGTGGTGTTCGTTCCCTCTTTTGTAAATTGGTCCCTCAAATGACTCCGTAGCCCAATGGATAAGGCATTGTTTTATTCATTCTGGATTCGAGCCTCGTCCCGTACAGTCCTTGTCCCCAGTTAGAGCCAGCTGTTGCCCGGCTATAAAATTTGTTTTGATTTTATGAGCCATAGTTAATATTTAAAACATGCCTAGTTTTAAACCTTAGATTGAACATTTTGTCTTCAAATTTTGTGAGTCTCTAAGCTTCCATGTGTCCAACTCGCTAGCAGCTCCGCACAACACTTGGAATTGTTGAAGTCCAACTCCTAAGCCTCAATTTATTGCAGGTTAATGGAGAGGCCCAAGAACACGTTTTTCTTAACCATCAACTTCTCAAAAGGTTAATGTTAACCACTAAAAGCATATTTTTCCTAACCTCTCAATAGGTTAATGTTAACCACTAAAAACATATTTTTCCTAACCTCCTAATAGGTTAATGAAACCTCCCAAAAATGTGTTTTTCCTAACCTCCCACAAGGTTAACGATAGCCATTAAAAAAAAAAATTTATTAACCTCTATAAGGTAGTTATTAACTTGTTCAAAGTTCTTTCATGAGAAGTCAGATATGTACATGAAGGCAATTGGCAACTATGGAAATGAATCAAACGGGAGTCCTTGATAATTCACCATCAGTGGTGAAAGGCAATTTAAATTGTATAATTAATGGGGAAATTTCTTTACTGCATATTTGGGTTCCTGAATGAATTGTAAAGGTGATCAATAGACATCAAACTAGTTTCAATGAAAGTGGGAGTCTATAACCCTCCAAATAACAGGGCGGATTGTGCAGATAGCATAGACCATTGCAATTGAAATGCTCCCACAATGTAAAATTGTTTTTTTATTGGATTGTGATAAGTGTTATTATGGTATCATCTACCCATCTCATTTCACTGCCAAGATGCTTACTAAAGCGAATTGCTTGAGACCTGGTACATCTATGATAGGTGTGAATGTTTGATGTTCAGAAAGCTGTCAACAGTATGACGGCCACCATTTCAAGTTTCAAGTTTTAGAAAGCAGGACGCTATTGTCTGTGTGTGAGCAAAAAAATGATCACATTGCATGTCACATTGGGTGAAGATAAATGCCTTTCGCCTTTTGTTGATTGCTAAATATTCAGTAGAGAACCAGACTATAAGATGATGCGTTCATGGTAGATCTTTAGAACTTTGTGGCATGCATAAATGAGCATATTATTATCTTCATGCTGGCATTGTAGAAATAGTTAAAGAAAGTGAAACTAAAATCTATGGTCTTGAAAGCTTTTGCGGAAGAATGTTTGCAGTTATCGATTGTAATTTGTGCTAATCTTATTTTTGACAGAATACCAGTAGATATTTGGTTCACAAAGAGAAATGAACACCACCCTTTCTAAAACATTTGGAACATGAATGAAGTGATGATAATGTTTGGTCAAATGTAAATTGTAGAAATGGAACACGATTTGGTCACTGTAGATAGTATGATATTGGCATACTAATTCAAAATCTAGAAGTTCGACAGGAGTGGCTTACTCTTGTAAATGCATGAGACTGGTGTACAATCAAACATAGTGAGAAGGACACGACAACACTATGGCTTCAAGATAATAAAAGCCTTAGATCACAAGGAATCATGATAGTTCATTGTTAGATTCATGGACAAGTTATGGAAGATATTCACAAGTTTTGGGATCGCTCTTCACTTGTTTGACATAATGCCTAAATAAAAAGGTGGTGAGCATGAATCAAACATATAGAGTGTTAGCAAAATATTTGACAAAATGAAATACTTTTTCCTGACCTGCAACTTTGGAAGCTTCACTCATTAAGTCACTCAAGTTCAGATCAGCATCCTCATTTTCTTTGGAATTTGGCATATCTGAGAAAAGGATTGGAGATCAAACCATGAAATACAAGTATCAGAGGCCGGATTATGCTCCTATTTTAAGAAGTTTGCTTCCAGATATCGGTGATACCATTTTAGGAAGTGTCTACCTTCAGGACTTCTGGTCATCTCTTGTGAATGAAGAAAAGACTCCATTAGCTGGAAAGATATTGGAAAGTGGCTTGGCTCAAGCATGCAGACATCCCATTTCAGTACAGTGCCCAGATTTAGTATTGGAGTGCATGAAGGCTTATCATCCCAACACTAGAGAAGTTATTTCACTGAGTAGTGAAGTAATTGTTCGTCTAGACCCTGCCTATATTGCTACTATTTTTCGATTGCACACTAGGATGCAATATGCCAGCATTAACCTGAGAACTACCAAGGAATATTTTACTGGCAATCAAACCCAATGTTGAAAAACTGTGGCAAGATCGTGGTTCTTCAAACCAAGAAGAGGAAAATCTCAATTAGGCAAATCCATTCACAGATCATCACTAAAAGAAGATGTGGCGAACATGGTAACTTTTTTGAGCAGGATCGTTGGTCTTCGAGATTCACACGAGTTCGAAGGTTGGATGTTTCTATTCATTAATATGGTCTGTGAAGGAAAAAAATATATTGATTGGGTTGTAATTATCTATGACTCATTGCATAGACAGCTCATGGGACTACAAGAAAATGACTACTTTTATATGACTTCATACTTTTTCTATGCTATTGCAAGCACTAAAAGTTGGCCAGGACTTAACTGGCAGGGCGTTTATGATAATGCAACCATCGTTTATAATCATCTTCCTCAAATTCAGTATGATAATAGCCTACACCATTTTAAAAGACTGAATGATGCATTCACCATGCTAACTGTAAGGGAAATTCAAGGGAACATCGGACTCAGAATGTCATCGAAAGCAGCAATGAAAGTACAAAAATATGGAAGTGTTTTCATACAATTCCCAAAGTTCACTTATATTCGGCTAGCCGTCTACGATGGGTGTCCGCTGATGTTACCTAGATTTGTTGAAGATAAACTGGTCTTAATTGAAATGTGCAGGCAAATTAGTCAAATCAATAAACTTTGGAGGAATAGGAGTATAGATGAAATAGCTTTTCCTATCAGCATTGGATATTATAGTTGTGATACTGCATCAGATCCCGGGAACATTGAAAGATCTATTGCCACAATAAATTTGCATCCTTACATGATGCATTTTCCTTATGACAGTAAGGGCTATGCAGTGAATGAATTAAAGTTAAATCCCAGTCTTGGTCACTTCTCGACTCTAGAGGACTTTTGGGAGGATTGTGAAAATGACTTGGAAGTTAGGAAGAGAGATTGGATGTGGCTTACAGTATGACAAGTAATAGACTTCAAGTTGGACATTGATGTGATAGGTGTAGATGACGATGAAGTTTCTTTGGTCGATCCTTACTATTATGAGAATATTGAATTGCTAGAGCTCCCTCCTATTGATTGGTCAATTCCTGAATTAAAATTCTTGAAGGAGAGGTCTTTCTATGTTCTTAAAAGAACAAGAGACTAGATCAGTAAAGTCAGAGCCAAAAAAGAAACTAGTGAATTTCAAAATAAAGAGAGGAGAAATAATATAGGGGAATCGTCTCGGATGGCGATAGAGGCAACTTCTGGTGAGAAGATACAAAAACTAGATACAAGTGCTCAAGATCGAGATGAAGATTTAAATCAGCCGGATATGTTAATAGTCAAAAGAAAAAGGACAAGAATGAAAGGTAGAATGAATCAAGAATGGAATGAATCCAATGAAAAAGATAAAAGAACTCCTCAAATTGCTGAATCGCATGTCCCCGTTATATCCCCTCATGATACAACGATTCCTCATTTGAGTCTCCCTCCTCCTAATATGCCAATAATAGACATCACACAGTTAGATAACCCATTATCTAATTCAGAAGACTTAATGATGGTTGCTGAAAATGTAACAAGTGACGTACAAGCTTCAAAAATTACACATTCGTGGTTCCAGGATAGTCTTCAGAACAGGAAGAAAGTTGTTCAAATGGTCCCACCTCCATTTGATATGATATCTAGTATTCTTCAGAAGCCTCCTAAGGTGAAAAAGACCAAGGTGATGTCCAGGTTAGCTATTGATAAAACTTCAGCCAATTTGTGTGTGGAATTAGCCAAGCCTATAATTGAAAAGAATGTTGACGAAGCATCTAAATCAGATTTCATTCTAGAAAAGGTTGACCTTGGTCCTTCTAATGTAGAAAGAGAGTTTCAAAATTTTGAACTGATTGCCACTCAAATGTTGCAAAGGGCAAAGGAAGAGAAAAGAGCCAAAGAGAAACTCAAAGAACAAGTTCAGATGATGGTAGCTTATATTAATTAAATCAGAAATCCTTCTAATGCCCAAGCCGTGGTCAATCCGCTAGTTTTAGCAGGCCTTGATGGTATTTTAGATCATATTGTTGTTGAAAGAATCAACCAACACAAGTCACATAGTATGATGATCGAAGCTTGGATAGACGGGATGATAGATGATGCTTCAAAACTTATAACTGGAGTGAAAGAGATATATGGGAAAGCCATCACACAGATACAAGAAATTTCTAAGGAGTTGGAAAATAGCAAGGAACATAAATCCAACTGGCAAAAAGTAGCTAATGAATTAAAAGAAATGGCCAAGTTAGATGCAAGCAGCCTACTTCTTGAGAAAATTATTGCTGATCCAGGTGACAACCAAACACGTATCTGGAGTAAAAGTGTTTGTTGGAAGGTGATAAACATTAGCAAAGGGATCACTGAGTTAGAAAAGCTAATAGCTTCTTTGGAGCAACTGAAAACAAAAAGTACAGATGAATTAATCTCTACCATTATAGGTGGGGTGCTAGTAAGCGATCTTTAGCATGTTGATTGTCAGTTTCTCCTTGATTCCTTCAGTGTTCAGATTCGTTCAAAAATAGAGAACTGTGTATCAGATGCTGAAACTATGATGAAGCTTAGCTTGGTTGCAGTTACACTGGGAGATTGTAACATTTCAGCCTATCGACAAGAGTCAGAAGAAATTCAGGATAGATACTTCACAGCCAAACTCAGGATGGAAAATGTGTTCATTTCGAACTATGAATCAATGATGATCATCCTAGATGCTTACAGGGCTTTTCGGGATAGATCAATTGTGTCCAGGTAGATAGAGTTGGTAGCTAGAAGAATCAGTGATTGAATATGTATACATTCTTAGGAATTCTAGCTAAAAGTTTTTCTTTTGAATGTCTTCCTTGTATAGGTTAATTTTCTTGAGGTTAATTAACCTTCCAAAATTATGTATTTTGGAGGTGGTTATTAACCACGAAGAGGTAGTTATTAGCCTCTATGTCTGTATAAAGACATCTTTTAGCTTTGTAAAGGGACTTTTTGGTTGGACAAATAAGGGAACACTATGCTGAAATTTTGATCTAGGGATAAATTTTGGAAAGTATGTACACTTTTTATCTCTGAATTGAAAAATTTCTATTGCTTTCTTTGTGCAAGGAAATGAAATGAGATGTGCTTTGGGTTTCTTATTTTAAAATCCAAATTGTTATACGCTGTAGTAGACATTCTCATGGTGCTATGCGAGTGTTTACGAATGATAATGAATGTGCTTAATAATACAGGTTGCTTTCAAGCATTGCTCTTGAGCACCTCTGTTATTGATTTTGTTTACCGAAGAAGGTTGTGAGGGCATGTGGTGCATTTTTCTTCCATGACTTTCTCCTGAGCTTTGAAGTGTTAGATTCTTTAATCGAAAAACCCTTTAAAAATTATATCATGCGAGGGAGCTACCCTTCAAAATGCAAAAGAAGGCCGCATATGAAGGGCCTATCCAACTGTTGTGAATGGTTTGCCACACACTTCGTTGGGCAATTCTACTATGAAAAATCTGTTTACCAACAATCTAGAAGTTGAAATATTGATATTTGAAGAACAAATTAAGCATTAATTGTGTGTTGTGTCCACTCACAACACTACTAAAGCTCTAGCTTAAATTTGTTAACATTTATAACTTCTCTTTTGATACAATAGACACGATAAGCATTGTAGATCACTAGACTTCCACTTAAACATTTCAAGATGGTCCCAAAAGGCAGGGACTCTAGCTCACAAAATTATTGTGATGTGAGCTAGAGTCCTTGCCTTTTGGGGTCATAATGGGTTTACAGATGTAGAAATTGTTTGGAAAATTATTTTTTAGTTTCAATTTTGTGTGTGTCTAAGTGCACTATACCTGTTCGGTAAAGACTTGTATATAGTGTCTTCATTAATCTGAGACTTTGATTGCCACAAAAAAGATAGTAGGAGAAAAATCAAATGATATTTTATTATTTTTAGTATATTTTCATTCCATTAAAATATAAGACATGTAATTTAGGTTCATTTAAGTTAAATTACAATTAAAGTTATTGAGAAAAATTAGAAATATAAAAGAGAATATAAAATCTATAATAATGTATGTTGTTATTTTAGGTATAGTAGTCCTTTTACGGCATTCACCAGTAGACAAAAGTAAAGACATAAATGAACATTAGAAAGCAATGTTCATTAAGCATTTTCAACGAACAATATTTCTTTATTTTAAATTAGTAATACAAATATTTAGATAAGCTTGAGCTATTGTGGGAAAACTTAATTTGAAATTATTTTTCTTGGAGATTTTGAACTATAATAAGCATCAACATCATAGTTCTTTTACTTCTGATAATGTCGTTTATCAATTCTTTTAAAAAATTGTTAAATTTCTAAAAAATACAAAGAAATTAAGTTTATGAAACAAAATAACTCCTAATACATTTATTACAATGCCTATTAAATTATTATTACAATACTATTAAATTATTAGAATATTTTCTCTTATCTGTTTTAATATTTGGTTCAAATTTATTAGAACATTTAATTAATAAATTTATTACAATACCTATTAAATTATTGTTACAATAACATTATTATATCAGGGAATGGAACAAGGTGAAAAATATCATATTGTTCTTTTTAAGGCTAAAAATGCAATTGCAATTAGTTTGAAGTAGAATCAAATCATACAAATGAGAAGTCAAGAATTGGTTCAAATATTTTATGGCTAATGTTTAACGTTGAAATTAGTTATTTTTCAACAAACATTTTAAACTTAAATGAGATTATTGATTAATTATTATTTTTCAAATTTCAATTCCACTATATTTATAAATATTTTATTTACACTTACATTTTTAATTGTAATATAAGTTTTAATAATTTAAATCAACAAATATAATTATTATTAGATAACATATAATTTAATAAATTCTATTATTAATACTAAAACTAAAAAAAAATCAATAAAATAATGCATTAATAATAATAATAAGCTATGTCAGAGACAATGAATACGACATCAAATACAACATATTACTTCTAATGTTTTCATTCGGATTGTTCAAGTAAGCAAGCATCATAAATCAAGAGAAAATTTTAATTTCATCTGGATAAAGTTTCAGAATACTTATTTTGAGTTGCAAATGTCAATCTGTGACAATTGAGATGATAAAGAATTCTAAAGATAAAAAAAATACTTGTGGATGTGAAAATGGAGATGACAGTAAGAGAAATTAAATGACTACAGAAACTTAGCTCATAAGGCTCCTCCTCAATATGGTCAATGACCAAAGGCTCGACACGTTGTCTTCGTTTAGCACGCTTTTTAAAACTCTTTACAAATGAATAATTCTGATTGAACTCATGAATGATTAAATGATAAATGTAATAAAATGTCTCTGAGATCTTAAATTATTTATTCAATTCAGAAGACGACATCTATATCGATCCCAAAGAAAGTGTATTGCGCCTTCTCCAGGCAATCATTCGTCTTCAATACAATCATATCCAGGGGAATCCTCAATGAAAGTTGGACTTCTTTTAGCCGCATTTTCAATATTCATTAAATGCATTCTGAGAGACTTCATTTCGATCAATTTTTTTTTATGTAAAAAAATATGCTTTTTTTGGTTAGATAAATTCGTCCATAGTCATGATGGATAGCTTTTTGCCTCGTGTCTAGAGAAAGAAATTGTTCATTAATTGCACATTTATTTGTTCGATTTTTTTCTAAATTTTTGAAATCGAAAAATTGGATTTATGCACGAGAAGGCAATGGCAGTGGCTTTTTCTGGCAGGCGGTTTCTTACTAGCATTGTTGGGGTCATTTTCTTGGACAGATATGGGGAGATAAAGGATCGATCGAAGGATGCTATTATTCCCAGCGGGGAGAATATCCGTAGTGTTCAAAGTTGAGTCAATTCTCTTAAAAATCCTTTCCCATTATCTTTATTATAGATTTAAAAATGCAACTTTAAAGATAAAGATTGTTTTATTACTTTACAACGCATAGAATTCGGACTTGGCTTAAGCAATTCCACGGCGCTTGTAATTTTGTTGGGTTAGTTTAGCGAGCACATGAGGTTACCCGACTTTGACAATTTTTTTAAAAACTTCAATCTATTGAGACTTTTATAGCCTTATTCCTTGCACATGTCATTATTGTTTTTTAATTGGATGTTCTTCGCCACCATATTTTATATATTTTAAATATTTGGGCTGCAAGATTCATGTTCTTCTACTTATGTTTTTAAATGATATTTTTATACTTTCTCACAATGTTTGTGAATGGATTTGAATTTTGTGAAATAATGTTCAATTATAATGTTCAATTTCAAAATAATATTAAACTATTATAATTAAATTTATTATATATAAATAATTGTACAAGAGATTTATTGATCGGGAAAATGTATATATTTAAATTTATTTATTTTTGCTTCTTTTTATCTGTATTATTTGTCTGTATTTAATATTATACAAGTAATGTAAATAACGAATGAAACTTTCTATTTATTTTACCTTTATTTTTGAAATTTTTGTCAATGTATAGTTAATTATTACAATATTTCTTAATTATAATTTAATTTGGTAATATTTTTAATAATAACTGTTACATTATAAATATATTGTGATCTAAACATGTTTTTTTAATATATTGAAGTTTTCAAATATGTGTTAATTTTTACCATGTCATGACCTTTAATGAATTACAGAATGAATCGGATGTTAAAAGCTTTGTAAACAATTTGAAGCAAACTAGAGAAACAACTTTCATAATATTGAAATGGAAGAAGACTAATGTAAGAGATAAGTAAATAAAAAGAACATGATAGAGAAGTAATGATCCAGGTTAACTGTATTGTCTTAGTGATTTTGTTGATGCCCTTTGAGCAGTGTAAACATAACAAGGCAACTGCATAGAGCTCTTAAATAGTATGAAGTTTACATTATGTTATATTGTATGAAATTGTCTGAACTATATACATAGGTTTTGCTATATGCAAATGCTGGAAATGCATTATATACAGGTTGTTTTTTTTTCCTGTTTGCTACTACTTGCTAGAAACTACATACAAGTCTGATTTTGTAGTATGTATAGTTTTTTACTTGCTAAAAAGTCTGCAAGAGCTTGATTTTCAAGTAGCTACATTTTTTTCAAAATATATATGTTTAGTAGGCTTTTGATGTTTCGTATTTTTTGCTGTGATGTGCTTCCACTTTGGCTGTAATGTAGTGTGCGCTGTTGATGTGGCAAAAAGTGATTTTCAAAATTTTTGGATGTGCTAGTTTTGATTTTTTGTGCTTGTAGAGAAAGAGTTCCACAATTACATATTTAGAGTAATTTAATGTGAAATATGAAATGAGATTTATAGTTGAAAAGTGTGGAACATTTTTAGTTTTGGGGTGTTTTTTTGTGAGTGTTAACTTTACCTTGACATGTGGTGTTTGTGCCTTCGAAAATTGTCTTGATGAGCATGTGTTGCTTAGGTACCCTGCAATTTGTAAATATAAGTTAGTTGTTCCATTGAATTTGATTAAATTGTAATTGACTGTGTGGTAGTCAAAGTAATGAAGAGTTGTAATAAGGTCTTACAGTTGGTGTTTCTCTTGTAATTGATGTAACTGTATGGTCCATGGCGAGTGTGAAAGTGCCTTGGATCTCAAAGTTGCACATCATGTAGACTACTGTAGACATGTTCTGCGTACTTGTCAAATTCAATTTTGGTTAGTTTTGGGAAGTGTTGCTGCAAGAGGCTACCATGTAGACTGCATTCAAAGATAGTGTCTTCTATCTCAACGATGCATTGGAGGTAGGGTTGAAATTGAAATGTGGTATCTATTCCACACTTAGTGTAGTGAATGTCAGTTAGATTTCCTATGGTTGATAGAGAGACAATTTGTTGGCAAATTGTGCATAGTGGCTAGTATGGCGAGCTATGGACATTTTTTGGTCGTAATGTTCCTGTAACCTGAAACCAGGAAGGTCAAAGTTATTCAAAAGTCAATTTAGCAATATTTTAGTAGCAATGAAAACTAAATCTGGGTTTTTAAGGATTATTAAACTTGCCTGTAAATTGGCTTTTGCGAGTTGTTGTAATGATTGTTTGGTGCACCTGTCATTGAGATGGTCTATGTAGGTGGCTTGTCCTGATCTAATGATTGTTGAACCTCTTGACCCAGTGCGTGTGACATTTTTTAGTAGTAAGAGGACTATTGCTGATGATGATGTCAATTTGCATATGTTTTCAAGGCTTTTGTAGCTATAGTTGTGTGCTTTTGGCACTATGAGCTAAAAACAAAAGAGAGCGTAGACATTAGGAATTCATGTATGAAAATTGAATAATAACATTGTTGTAAATGTGGATTTGCAATGTTTGTTACTTACATTAGCTATGTCGAATGACCATTGTCCATCTCTTATCTGAAGCTAGAACTATGTGGCATTGTGTAGATGTGAAGTGAGAAGAACGCCAAGAGTGCCAATTGGATAGTTGTTAGGTGACTGAATGAGCTGGCAGATTTTGGTATCAGTTGACAGTTGTTGTTGTTTGCAAACAAGAGTTATTTTTTCCACTTCAGTGTCTGACCTAAATTGTATGCAGTAATCAGCATCTCCCCTTTCATATTGGGAGTTTTTTCTCTTGATTCCAAATTTCTGAATACAGATACTTGTTCCAGGCATGAGCCAATGCAAGTATTTGTCAACTGAGGCACTGGTAATTTGTTTGTTGTTATAGTCAGTAGACCAACTTGATCTATTAGATCTATGTGTGTGATTGATGATCTTGGTTCATTTTGTGCAGAGGTCTTCAAAGCTGGTCCATATGTAGCTAGAATGTCACCTTTGAAGACTGCTGTTGACTGTGTGTTACAAATGTCAAATATGGGAGTTGGCAAACTAGTGGTTAGCTTTTGTCTGCAGTGAAATTTGTTACATCAACTTCAATTTGATTTACTATGATTAATTTATGTTGATGCATTGGAGAGAATAAGTATGAAAGCATTAGGAGTACTTGCCTCTTTTGCCTATTGTCATGGGTAGTGGTTGGAGAGTATCCGCTCTATTGTACTTGCATGGTGTTGTCAGATGTAGCTAGAGAAAAGAAAGTAGTTAGTATTGGATGATTAGGCGTAATTTATGATATTCATTTTGGTTGATGATATAATAGACAAATGGAATGATCTACTAGATGTGCAATTGGAGTGCAACTATGAAATGGTCAGTCCAATATGTATCTAAAATAGTTGTTGTTATTTCAGTGTTGAGATTATGTATCCAGATATGGTCAAGGTTGGTTCCTGTTTGTGTCATTGTGTTTTGAGTTGCAAATTTGAGATTATGCTATTGCATGATGTTGAAGAGGTCTGATTTTTTTCTTGATGTCTTTAGTGTGTCAATGTTGAAGTATCCTACAATTAGTAGTTTTGAATGTTTGGGTAGGGTTGTAGTGATGGTATGCATGAAAGTGAAAAGTTCATTTGTCGGTGCTATTAGTGTCATATATATATATATATATATATATATATATATATACAATGCGTAGGAATGTTTGAATGTGAGAGATGTCAATTGTGATTGATTCAAGGTGTCTTGTTGCATATATTTTAATGTTTTTGATTGCATTAATTTTTTTGATAATGTTAGAAATCCATGAATATTGTACGATGTGTAAAAGACAAATTTCTTGTGCAACAATCGCAATTGGTCAATGTGCTTAGTTCTTGTCTCTTGAAGACAAATTACAGTTACAACATGTAAATCATGATCATGGTCTATTTCTTTCGCATGGAGTTGTAGGCTTCGAGTATTTAGAGTACATATTGTAATGTTGGTTGGTGATTTAGGTGATAGAGTATACCATAGTGGCCATTGTCATGTTGTTTGTAGTCATTGCATTTCTAGTGTAACTTTTTGGGAGATCTTGAAATTGTTGTGGTGTATTTTGTTCATCAAATACAATTTTTCTATGTCTCTTACATGAGACAAGGTAGTGTAGGAAAGGCCATGTTGATAGACTTTTGTGGGATCGAAAGCAATACCATCCATTATTAGACCTTGTGCTCTATGAATAGTTCTTGCGGATGCAAGTTGTATGGAAAATTGTGGTTGCATGACTCTGTTTGTTAATGTCCACATCCTTCTTGTAATTCATGTCAATGGTGTACATGTAAGTGGTGTTGTATCTTTGTAGATATGTTGCATTTGTTGTCTTCTTAGTTTTTCGATATTAGGATCATTGAACTTGACCTAGACGATGTCTTGCTTATCATGTATATGTAGCTGGAATGTACCGTCAGCACCATTGACTAGGCCATCAGGTGTGCCAAGATTGCCTGCAATAAGCTCAATGAGGATTCTTGGCTTTACGAATATAGTTGTTGGTAAACTTGTCCTTTTTAGTTGGTAAGGGTTTTTGTCAAAGCTTGTCTCTTTTTGACAAATTGCTTGGAGTTTGTATAGTTTTGTTAGTAGGAGGTCTAGCCTTCTTTGGTTGTGGTCATGAATAGAAAGGTTGCGTTGGAACAAATGTGGGAGTCTTGGGTCATTAGGTATAGGCTTGTGACATATTCTATTTATGTAGCAGATGTCCTCATTTGTTTGCTCACAAATTCTTATACGATTTTGAATCCTTATAAAGTGTTCATTTCGTTGTCTAATTATAGTTTCCAAGTTATAACATTTGACGTTCTCTATCCGAAATGTGTATGGAGTTTTCTCACCATTAATTCTTGGTGCTTCAAAAATCCAACCATAACATACTGGTTGTGTCTGGTAGAAGTCACCACAAAATATGATATTGGTTGGTGTGTGTTTTATTTGATGCTGTCTTTTGTCTATGTTGTATAAAGTTGTTGAGCCTATTAGTGATGTCTCGTCGATTAAGAGAAGTTGAAGTTGGAATAATTTCTTGCTTAAGCTGTCCAAAATGTTTGAGTCTAATGGTGTCATTTTTTATGTGGTGCATAGTAGATGAAATATGGAATGTGCAGTTAAACTACCTATGTTGTATGTGGCCTTTCATGTTGGTGCAACAATAATGCCTTTTGGTTTGAGTGGATCACTATGCAATTGTTTGTCATATAGGCAGATTAAAGCCTAATAGAGGAGTTTTTCTATAAAGGTCTTACCAGTTTTAGCTCCTCCTGTTATGAATAAGTATATTGGTTGATGTGGGAGGAGTCTTTTTGTCATAACATCTTTTAATATTGTTTGTTGCTCTTTATTCAATTGCCTTCGCATTGTGAAGTATTATTCGGTGCTTTGTAAGAATGGATGTGCAATTTGTGAAAGGAGTGGGTTGTCGATAGTTTTCTTTTGTTTGCATTTTTTATCATGAATTAGGTCAATACCTAAGTCATATTGTTCTATTGTTTTGCATGTTTCATTGGATTGTAACTGGCAATCGAATATCATTTTGTCATTTTCATTATTCTCCAACTCTTTTTGTATGTCATCTATGCTACCCCATCCATAAGCAATCTGTGCATTGAACATTTTTTCAATGTTTTGTATTTCTACTTTTCTAGCATTGAATGCATCAACCCATGTGTTGTAGTCTGATAACAAAGTTTTCTCGCTTACTCAAAATGGTATGTACAACATGAGTTTCTCTCTGCAATAGTTGTCATAGTCAATATGTGGATTGTATTTGACAAAATGTATAATTTGTGCCTTTTGTCTATTTTAAAAATTAGTAGATCTATTATGGTAGAATGCGGTGTACTCAGCAAGTGATAAATTTTGTAGTGTGCTTGGCTTGGTTATGTACTTGTCTATTGCAGAAGGATACATGATGTTGTCAGAGTTGTCATGCTCTTTAGCTAGTAGTTTTGGACTTTTAAGCATAACAACTCTACTCTTTGATGGTGCAGTGTTGATGAATACAATTTTTTGTGATGATCTACGTAATGGTAGTGACAATGCAATATGCACAACTTGATGACTAGACATTTGCTAGTAGTTTAGTAATGCATTTCCAAGTTTGTGTATGAATTCTATTTTTTTTTCATAATTTGTCATTGTTTCCTTATGCAATTATTGAAAGGCTAATGTTGTTGTTGTGTCTTGCTTTGTCATATAGGAGCAGCAATAAGACACATCAGCATAAGCATCTAGAATGAATTGTGTATCAGTATTTGCATAACATAGTGATGGCACTTGCCTTGAAAATGCATTTGTCCATGTGTCAAATGGGTCTCTTTTTAGTAGCAACACTCTTCTTTTTAACGTCATTCATGGCATTAAGATGTAATTGGTTTCACTCATGTGAAATTCATTAAGGAATTGGTCAAATGTCACATCTCTTGAGTACTCTTTATGCTCAAGTTGTTTGAAGAACTCTTTTGCTCTCTCTTTGATGCTTGTATCTATTGGGGGCAAAGGCTCTAGAATGGTTGTTTTTCTAATTGGAGGCATAGAAAAGTTGAAGCAACAACTTAATGTCCTATACTTCTTGTAGCTTTTTGTATGGTGGTGTGTTTGAATTTTGACAAGAGTTTCATCTAGAAGTGCTGGGTTAGAAGAGATATATTTGGCAACAAAGTTCTCGATTTCTTGATTTCTGGATTGACTATATATGGGTGCATTTTTAGTCCAAACCATAAAGTGCACATGTTCATTTCTTCTATTTTGGAATTCAGTGACAAAGAAGTAGTTAGACACCTTTCCAAATAGCTCTATGTTTGTTGACATCATTCTATAGAATGCATTAAGTTGATGATTAAAATATCCAGTGCATAACACTAGATTTTGTCTTATTTGGAAGTCTACATTTCTATCCTATATAGTCTTAATGTCTTTGTCATTATTTTCAGCATAGTTATGGTTCAGTGCTTGAACTAGTGGTGTCCATAAGTGCTCAGCACTTGTCGGTGTGGCAAAGAACGTTGGTGGTCCTAATTGCCTTATCATAGCAAATATGTTCTTTCTTGTATTGTCCAAGTAATCAAGAGATGTATGAATACTTTTCAATGATCTAAAACCAATTGCTGGTTGTAATATTTGTTCAATGTTTGCAGGTGTGCAAACGTCTTTTGCCAACAATGTTTTACCTTTTAACTCAGCCTTTCTTATGCAAACCGATGCAATGGATGAGATCTGTTGAATGATAAGCTTTATTGCTTTAAAGAAAATATTTGTAATGTGTTTTCTAAAGTCATTAGCAAGATGCATAAGCTCCCATTTGACTATTTTTTGGAACGAGAAATTAGAGACAACGTGTTGTGGTCTTGGACAACAGTAGAAGAGAGTTGGGAGGTTCATTTCCTTTGAGTTTTCGCT
Source organism: Cupressus sempervirens (assembly GCA_028749045.1). NCBI lineage: Eukaryota > Viridiplantae > Streptophyta > Pinopsida > Cupressales > Cupressaceae > Cupressus > Cupressus sempervirens. The sequence goes on from CM053789.1 coordinate 441,446,276, forward strand.
TAGGAATATTCCAAGAGGTCTAATTCTTTCAGACGGTGTGATTTCAATTATCGTTGTATCAAAATCTCTAATTGAATAAGTGCCATTGAACCAATGGATAAGAAATTCTGATATAGGTTCATTGTTTAGTTCTTTAATGTTGTTAGACTCATCCATTTTTGTATTGTTGAGTAGATGCATTTGTTGTTGTTTTTCTTTTAGAATACTTTCCCAATGTTCATTTATGACGATGTGTTCTCTAATATACAATGGTGTTTTGCATAGACTTGCTAACGTATTCATTACACAAAAAGGTATTATATTGCCTTGGGCATATCCATTTTGGTACTCTAGTTTACGCTTTAATCTTATCACAATTGTTTTGTTCTCATCAAGTTCTCAAGGTAGTACTCGTTGTACTCTATCGACATCTACAAGAACATTGATGATTGTTCCATGTAAGCCATATTGTGACCTTTTGTAACCTAGTTGCCTTATTTGTGCAAATACAATGCACAAAGAGATAAGCCTTTCCTCTAATGAGGTTAATATGTGCACTAAATCAATATGCTTGTTTCTTTGTATCCTCCAAGGTGCAATAAAAGGAGGAACTTTGCTAGATATAATGGCTTTGAAACATTCAGTACATACTAGTTCAGTGATTTCAATTTTATTTTGTTCATGTGGTATTGGAAGACAATTGAAAGCATCAAGAAATGTTTGGTTGATGCTTTGCATATTTTGTCGAAAGTGCAACATTTCATAAACACTGCATGGGTTTATTAGTGTGTCATTTATGATGCGTCGATACACTTGCATTGATTTCAAGATTTGTTTACGTAGTGATAGTCATTTGTGTTTCTTTTTTGAAGTTTGATTCAAATGGATATGCAAGTGGTTTTTGTTCTACTCTATAGTGACAATGTTTGTAGTCATGTGTTTTTTTTTGAGTTTGATTAAAGTGCATGCGTGAATGGTTTTTGTTTTGCTCTACAGTGGCATTGTTTGTAGTCTCGCGTATTATATTTTTCAAGTGATGCAATGAATGCATAGTTTCATGATGACATTATTCTCTTGCTTGTAGGCCTATTTCTGATACATCGATACATGTTGTAGACTGTAATTGAGGTGCACTAGTTTTTTTCCTAGAGGATTTAGATTGTTCTTTTAGAATTTTGTTTGTTACTTGTTTGCCCATGCTATGACGTATGATATCTTTTAAGCATCACAACGACTTTGCATTTTTTGTGGGCTGTAATATTGTTGGTGTCAAATCTGTCTTGGGTGAGACAGTGAATGATGTTATAGGCACCATTATACATGGTGTTGTTTGTACATTGTTATGTTCTGGTGAGATGCATTTAGTATAGGTATTATGGAAATCCATTTTTGAATAGACTTATGAGTGAAAGAGAAATTAGTCAAGTTATGATGTTGATCTATCGAACTAAGTAAAAACACAAGCATGGATAGAATAAATGGAAGTACTAGAGTATGTGCATTATAGTGAAAGAACCTGTTGAAATGAACTTGTTGTAAGAAGACTATATTAAAACAATAGAATTTTTACAATCATAATTTCAATTTTTTTCAAGCATTATGTCATTTGAATGGTAAAAGCTATGTTGAAGTAAGTAAAAGCACAAGCATGAATACAATTGATGAAAATACTAGAATATATGCGTTAAAGTAAAATAACTCATTCAAACTAAGTTGTTGCAAGAAGAATAGATGAAAACAACAAAATTTTTAGAATCATAATTTCAATGTTTTCCAACTGTTATGTGATTTCAATGCTAAGAGTAGAAGGTAAATAAATGAAACTTTTGATGTTGAGCGAGTGAGATTTACTAAGGTAGTGTACCTAAAGAAAAATTATCTTCTTCGTTGCTTGCGAGTTTTGATTTCAACATAGAAAATTGTACTAGTATATCACTTGTGGAGGTAACAAAGTGATATGAGAAAAGAGAAATAACATAATTAGCATGAATGAAGGAAGGCTAATAAGAAGTGTCTTCAAACGAAAAATAGTTAGCAAATATGACTGAATTATAAAAGTATGCTAAATAATAATAATGCACTCATTTGGTAAAGTCTACAACAGGTATGGTGGAACTATTTTTTTAATATTTAATATCTTAAAAACAAAAAAAAGCAAGACGATAACACAATTCTCAAATAGATTTATAGATGTCAAAACAAAGATATCCTTCAACAAAACCATAAATTCTATATACTAAATCGACATTTCTTCCTCTTACTATTTTTTTTGAATTATAAAAATATTTTTTTTATGATGTCGTTAATATTACAATTGTTTGTTAATATACTTTCACTTAGTTATAAATTGCATACATAACTATGTAGTTTGGTATCATACAAACTTAAATCTATAAAATATTTTAAAATGTATAAATTTTTATATAAAAAATGTGTAAATATAAATATGTGACTATTTTTAAACTTCTTACCGTTAATAAATTATTACTTAAAATAGTATTTTAAAGAGATATTAAAACTTCATTCAATTGGGTGATCCCACAATAATGGGTTCCACTCTTTGACCAATTTTGACTTTGAAATCAATATTTTTGCAACAAACGTCACGTTCAAGTGACTATATCTCTAAAACTATAAATAATTTCAAGATGATATAAACTAGTGATTTTGAGTACTTTGTTCCTACTCTGTAACCATATTTTTTAATCTAAAAAAAAAAAAAAAATTATGTCAATTTTTTTTATCTCCTCCAAAAAGTGGTACATAATAAAATTCAATATTTTAAAAAGTGACAATCCGTTTGACACACATAACTTTTTTTCCAAAAATGATAATGAAGTCATTCTTTCTGCATTGGATTTGTAGCATCAATATCTAGTGTCTGCATTTGGTTTGATTTATTTTTGTTGAATATTGTATAGTTTATGAATTTTTGAAGTGACATGAACCGTAATTTAGACATAAGTTCCGTTTAACACAGATAATTTGAAGTCAATTTATCATAAACCTTTTTTTTTTCTTGAATAGAAAGGTATCTCAATAAGCCAGTGCCTCCATATTTTTCAAAATTTTTTGGACCCAATTTACTAATTTTCCCGAGGTGTCAAAGTCAGTTGATGTTTGATCGGTAATGAACCTATAATGAGTTAAACTCATATTTGAAAGTCTTAATGATTAAATTATGTAATAAAATTATAGTCATTGGAAAGCTTGCTCCGAGAAGCACATTTTTACATTTTTTATTTTACAATAGGAGATCATTTGAAGCATCATGTGTTTAAAGATTTGTTGTGCTTGGTGGAGGAAGAGTTTGGCTTTGTTCTATTTCATTCGCTTTGTTACATTTCGGACAGGAGGCTTTCGTCAGATGGACAATCAATTATTATCAGTTTTAGGCCAAGGGGGCTTAAGGAGACTATGGCGGTAGAGCTCAAACAGAAGGGCAAGAGAATTACTAGCAATGGAGCAGCCGCCCATTATTACGTAAGTCACTCACGCTTTGGGCTCTACAATAGCGGAGATGCATCAGCTAAAGAGTCTGCTCTTCAAACCCTCAAACTACTTATTTTACCATTTTACATGGGAAGGGAACTAGGGCATTCCCACTAAAAAGTACAAGTCTAAGAAGAAATCATAACTTCAAATAAATAATGCATAAAAGTATTCATGGAAACCCCAGTTCCATATGTTCTGCACACAGTTCCAAAATAATCCACAAATGCAGTGGATTTATTCAGCGAAAACAACCATACAGGAATAAAATACAGTAATAGCTTGTGCTCGATGGAGAGATAGCTGTGTACCTGGTCTTCCACTTTATCTGGACGTAGAGCAATGGACGGACCCAAGTTCTTCGATTTCCTGCATACAATGGCGATCTTTCTATTCACTAAATCATTTTATTCAAGACATAGGTTTTTCTTCACCGACTTGCATAGTTTTCAAATGTAATTAATGCACATTAATGGTGGGCAAGTGTTTCCATTCTCTATTTACTGTAATCGATTTCTTCACCAACTTGTGCAGTTCTCAAATATAATTAATGCACATTAATGGTGGGCAGGTGTTTACTGTAATCGACAGCTGTTTACCCTTATCCAAATTTGCACAAAGTATCCTGACATAATAATCACAAAATAAGTAAAAATAATAATAATAATAAATTTCTAAAATCCTAGCAAAATACCTCTCAACCAATAGAAATTCTAAAATAATTATTTCATATATAGAATTTTTAAATATATGCACTTAAACTTTATGATATTTACATACTTTGCTACAAGTTTTAATTAGCTGGGGGTAAAAAAAAACATTAGTCTCCTGCCTCTTAATAAAGGCAGGGACTAATAATAATTAATAATTTAAATTTATGTAATCTAATTTGCAATTGTAAGGAAAGTGTGTTTAACATAAAAAACAAATGTATCCTCATTTTCATAACAGCTGTTGCTGCACTAGATGCTTAATGTGTGGCCAGGTTTCCACATAAACGCTGAAGTGACATGACAATCAAAATCCACGCCGCACGAAAAATGGCAACTTGTCAAATATCGCGAGAAGGGGTAGTTTGGAGTCAAGTGCAAAAATCTACCTTTCAAATCCTGTGAATGGTAGATGCTTACAAACTACAACAACCGGTGGATGAAATCTATGCAAATTATGGTTTCATGTACAACCTAATGTTAGAGTAAGATGCGATGCTCAACTAGGATGGATGGTAATGTCCATTTGTTATAAATCGATTCAAACGGTTTCAGTGATTGAATTGAATCGACTAAGAAAATGGAAGGCACAGATTCCCCACTTTACACCACAGTGCAAAGGTCAGTTGCCAAGATAAACAGAGCTTATGGATCCCTATATTTGTGCGCAATTCTAGGTCTTATATATTATCGTGTCAAGTTTATCCCAAGTGAAGGAAATGTTCCGTGGATGCTGCTATTCTGTGCGGAGCTAGGCTTCGCCTTCAATTGGATATTAGAGATGGCCTTCAGATTGTGGCCTGTCGATCGCTTCACCTACTCAGAGAGACTTTCTGAAAGGTAAATTATAAAAGACTAGAAATATGCTGGTCTGCTTATAAGATTAATTACAAATGCGTTTCCTTAGGTTACTGTGGATTATGTTTGTGGATGAATGGGTGTGGAAAGAATCTACCTCCCATTGATATATTTACATGCACGGCCGACCCTCTTAAAGAACCTCCAATCGATGTTTCGAACACTGAATTGTCTACTCTGGCTTTCAATTACCCAGCCGAGAAATTGACATGTTATGTATCTGACGATGGAGGATCCCCACTCATCTTTTATGCGCTGGTTGAAGCTTCACGTTTTGCCAGGAGTTGGGTTCCTTTCTGCCACAAGTATTCCATTCAGCAGAGGTGCCCAGATGCATATTTTTCTCAATGTTATGACAATGAGAGTGACAATCTGTCCTTCAATAGAGAACGGGAAAATGTCAAGGTGCGTGTAGCTGAAATCTAATCTCCCAAGAATCTCAACACTCTTAAGAAAATTATATTATTTCCTCCGACTTAATTTGATTATTTATCTTCTTGTAAGAATATGAGATTGATAGGCTAAAGTTGACACTGATGTATATGTGCAGAAATTGTACGAGGAGATGAAATTTCGTGTAAATAGCATTGTCGAAAGAGGCACTGTTCCAGAAGAGAAATGCAACGAGCACGAAGGCTTTAATGATTGGAAACCGGAGATGTCTTCAAGGAACCACCCGACTATGATACAGGTTACAATAATCGCTATTGAAATATTATATCTCCTAATAAAAAAACACTCTTTTCACTGCTTGAATGATTAATGAAATAGTCCACAACAAGTGGGCTATTTTTATCAATTCAGCTACTGATATTATTAAATAGTTTTGCCTACATTCTATTTAGTTGGCACCTTTTTTTAAGCCTCCATACAGGTTTTGCTAGAAAGGGGCAAAGACATGAATGTTGAGGGCCATGATTTGCCCAGTCTTGTGTATGTTTCCCGCGAAAAGCGACCAGGACACCCCCATAATTTCAAGGCTGGTGCACTCAATGTTCTGGTAATTAAATCTGAAAGTCTCATTTTCTTGCTTAGATTGTCTAGACACTGGCATTATAACTTATTTGATTTGGTCATCTCTTGTCCACAGATTAGAGTCTCTGCTCTAATGAGCAATGCTCCCTTCATTCTCACATTGGACTGTGACATGTACGCCAACTGTGAAGCCCTTCGAGAGGACATGTGCTTTTTCATGGACCGTCAAACTGGGCACCAGTTTGCCTTTGTACAGTTTCCCCCAAAGTTTCATGGCATTACAAAATATGATCTGTATGGAAATCATCTCAGGAAGCACTTTGGTCTGAGTATTTGCAGTTCAGTTGATGCCCCAGAAAGATATATGCAATCAACTGACCTCATTTTTGTAAATAATGTCTGTACAGGTACTTTTTAAAGGTATAGACGGAATCGAAGGTTCGTTATATTTGGGGACCGGATGCGTCCACCGCAGGGATGTCTTATGCGGAAGTGAGCCACAACACTGTTCTTTAAACTTCATCCAAGAGTTGATTAGGTCATCAATTTTTAGCATGGGAAATGTATCTCCGTCGAAGCGATTGGAGGAGGCAAAAGAGCTCGCCATGTGTGGCTATGAGAAGAACACCCAATGGGGCAAAAAGGTAAACACATATTAAAACTTTGATAATTTTAATCGACGGGTTTAATTTTTTTGGAAATGATTTCTGATGGTGAGTTCATGTTACAGGTTGGAATGCTATACGATTGTGCACTGGAAGATACTTTGACAGGATATTCTATACACTGCAGAGGATGGAAATCTGTTTTCTTCGAGAGATGCTTTTGTGGGGTGTGCGCCTGTTAATCTGAATGATACTCTCATCCAAAATAAAAGATGGCTAACTGGTTTCCTCGAAATCTTTTGTAGCAAATACTGTCCAGTAACTTACGGTATTAGCCATATGAAACTAGCACAGAACGTGTTACAGCTATTACCTTCTCCGGGCTCCAACTTGCTTACCAATAATCTGCTTCGGCGTATTGCCGGCCTTATGCATGGTTGCCGGCCTATCTTTATTTCTCCAGGTACGTTTATCCTCTTTGAGTTTTGCATCTATAACTTCATTCACAATTTAAGAAAGAAAATACCTAGTCTTTCTACGGTCCATGAAATTTGTAGGAGTTTTTCATTTTTTATAATAATTAAGAGCTTTCTGTTTGTTAGATTCCAGCAACCACATATCTACAATCTGTGCAAATAATTCCTTATACTTTGATAGTCATAACTTTGCAATTTAAATGTCTTTTGGATTATTTCACTAATCCATTATTACACATAGATAAAATAATCTGAAAACTATTATTCCTTGCAGATTTCAGATCCATGGGTTCTCCTCTTTCTATTTTTACCAGTATGTACATATGCACAGAATGCTCTAGAGTTTATATATGTAGGAGGAGGCTCTGTAAAATCTTGGTGGAATGATCAAAGGATGTGGATGATAAAAGGAGTGTCATCCAATCTGTTCGGGCTCATTCAAGTAGTCTGCAAATTACTTGGAATATCCAAAGTGGGTTTCGAGGTGACAAGCAAAGTGTTTGATAGCGAAGCAGCCAATCGCTACAAGGCGGAAATTTTTGAGTTTGGGGTTTCCTCTACCTTGTTTATACCATTTACTACCATAGCGCTTATAAACCTCGTGGCATTGGTTTTTGGAATTGCAGATGTTGTGATAGAAGGTTACTCATCCATGGAGAGTATGTTCGTGCAGCTGATGATATCAAGCTTCATAGTTATAAATAGCTATCCAATATACAAGGGCATGTGGGTAAGGAAAGACAAGGGAAGCATTCCCACCTTCATCACTGTATTCTCCACACTGGCTGCCGCATTTACTTCTACCATATCCTATACCTCTAAATATTTAATTTAACATGTACTGCTCGCAATTTTTAAGATAATATTTAACCCGTGAACAAGAGTAAATATCTTGAAATGCATTATACGGGACAGCAAATGGCGCAGGGCTTTAACATTATTGGTGAATAAGCCAGTGAATTGAGCTCAGCCTTGTTGTTAGAAATAAAGTGTTAGCAATTTAAAAAGTAATCATTGTATAGCTGACTACCACTTTACTTAAATAACACAGTTAAAAGCATTCATATCATATTTATTCTCCAGTACCCTCAAATACTCATTAGCTTGTGCAATATTATATACAAGTTATTATGGACGAGTTGATTGGAACTTTCTATTGCTATTTCCTGTGGTCTCAATTGCTCTCTTTGTTGATTTCGAAGATGAGGTTTTCGGTCACCGTTTTTGGTTCTCTACTTTTTTTCCTTCATTGGTTCAACAGGTCAATGTCTATGTAAAAATCATTTTAAAACTGTATCTTAAATTTAAATTTAATTTAAAATTAGTATTTTGATACCGATAGACATCTGTTCAATAGTGCTCGTGGACCTTATATTTCTTTTTCTCTTTATCTCCAAGGTAAAAGCCTTGAGACAATTTGTGTAGAAGGAAGTTAGAATTATTATACTTAAAAGACCTTGCTCTTTCCGGAGTGCAACTTTGTTCTGACCAAACAATTTATTACTTATAGCATTATTTTGGATGACAAATCCATTTCTGAAGGTAAGAATGTTATTTTTTTATTTCTTTATAAATATGAATTTTCAGTGGGCCAAAAGTTTGGTCTACCTAAAGCTTTGTAGTTTCAAGTTTGCAATAAAACATTCACAATTGAAAAACATTTCAATAAGGAGTTTTCTATCCATTGTAGGTAATTTTAATGTAAAGAAGTTGTAAAAGTTTCTCTCTATATCCTCTTTAATTGTTTCTTTTTTTATAGCTATTTTTTTAAGTCTTTGCCACCAAACCTAGATTTTCTCTTTCTCTCTATATCCCCTTTAATTGTTTCTTTTTTGATAGCTATTTTTTTAATTCTTTGCCACCAAACCTAGATTTTCTCTTTCTTTTCTTCTAATTGTTTGTCTTAATAGATCCCCTAATCCTTAAATCCCTTCCTATAACTATTTTGTTTTCTTATTATATCAAATATTTCGTTGTGGGTCTAGAATGGAATAAATCACTTTACTTTCACGGATATTTTTTCCCCTGTTGAGGTTGTGGCTATCAAAATACAAAGAGATGAATAGGAAAACTTGTTTCTAGCTTGTAATAATTTAAGACCTTTTTATCATCCTTTTTTTGTATCTCATTAGGATATTCAAATGTAACGTGTCTGGGGGCTTTACTAGGATATATCCACTACCATTCATAAATTAAACAACTCAGAGATGAAGTTATTTGAAAACTCTTCTTAAAGAGATAATTAAGATTATTATAAATAGTGTATTAAGGGGGAAACCTAAAGCTGTTGGTTGTGGGGGAGTATTGTGCGGTTATAGTGGTAGGTTTTTGTCCCTAATGGTCATCCCTCTATAAGATCAAGAAGACTACTCTCTAAGGCATTATCTACATGGATATTAAATTTAATATTTATAATGTTTTAGGATTAATGAGATAGAAATAACAATTACATGAAAATATAACAAGAATAGGATAACCAAATAACTTTAAAGAATAAAACCAAGCTTCTCTATCTAATATAAACATAAAACTATATTTTTAGAAAGAAATTAGGAAACTCTTAAGTGGGAGACATTTAATGTAGGTTGTCGAGTTGATCATGATAAAATATATTTGAAATATTTGATGCATTAATATTTGCCATGGTTTCAAGAATTTATTAATTCGATATGCTAGGAAGCATGTTTACATATGAGTTTAATATCAGTCATAAACTTAATTCAAAAGGCTATGTTTCTAAAATTGTTGTTACAATGCAAACATCAATAGTTTAAATCAACTTAGAAATGAACCAACTGATTTGTTCATTTTTTCTAAAAAATTACCATATATCAAATTTATTTTCAAAGAAATATTGGAAGCTACTATTAACATAGAACTCAAGATTTGTTTATTTTTCCTAAAAAATTACCATATGCCGAATTTATTTTAAAAGAAATATTGAAAGCTAGTATTAATATAGAACTCAATTCTTTGAATGCACTCACTTATCATTGTATATCAACCATAAGCTTGGAAAAATATAAACTATACATTTGTTTCCTCTCTTCCATGCTTCTTGCCTAATCTTGCATGCTCTGACACTATAGATAGGGATACAACCTTTTGATTTAAATATTTTTCCACCAAGAAGTAATGAAATAAAATGAATCAAAAATATCTTTTATGAAAATCGTAATCTCTAAGAGAGAAGATAACATGAGGTTATTTAAATTTATCCATGCTCTAGTGCCATCAAAATCTATATGTAGATGTTTAAGTGTCAATTTTTTTGAAAAAATATTAGAATCATAAATATAGGTTCATCAAAAAAAGCTATTTCTTTCTTATTTTATTTACTCTTATTTCCTATTCTTTTCATTTCTATCAATTACTTGCAATCGTGTGTGTGTGTGTGTGTGTGTGTGTGTGTGAAGAAAAAAATGATTAATTGATTGTTAGAAAAAACACAAACACATACTATGCATATGCCTATATACAATATACACATACATATACACATACACATACACATACACATATTAGTCATTATCTTTCTCACACAAACACACAAATATGTGTCTATGTATATGTATATATGTGTGTGGATGTTTATGTATATATATGTATATGTATATGTATATGTATGTATATCTACACACACACACACACACATAGATATACAAACATAGACACGTGTGTGTGAGAAAAATAATGAGTAATTGTTTGTTAGAATGTGTGTGTCTATGTATGTGTGTGTTATTTTCCTAATAAAATGGCGATACTAATCACTATAGGCATGAACGTTAAATGAAAAATCCACAACATTATGAAAAATGTCGAAAATATGAAATGATGGATATAGTTAAAATGAGCACACCCTTTCTATGGTGGCATGTGTAATGCCCCACCTAGAGATCCTTAGAAACAAGGATGAAATACAAGCCAGAATTTTATTTTTTTAAAGTGTAAGTGCACAGGTTAACAACATAGACAGATCACAATGGAAGACTTAACCACCATCCTGGCAACCAACGAATCTCCAAATGACACTAGTGACCAAAATGATCGATAATGAAGAATGCATAATTGAATTCGAATCGAACACATTCTAAATTCAAAATGCAACACCAAAGTGTTGAAGAACACCTAAGAGAGTATCCCAAATGATTCCCAAAAAGTTTGATCACACTGAAAAGTGCCCGCTACCTGCCTGCATAGGTTTTTACAAAACCCAGGTGATACTTTAATACAGCATTTGGCAATACTTTCTAGTATCGTGTGATACTTCTAAAGGAGGGTGACATTTTAAGGGACTAGGTGATACTTCTCTCAAGGGCATGTGATAATTTTCAAGTATCATATGATATTTCTTCAAAGGGAGTGTGATACTATCTAGTATTGTACAATAAAACTACAAGAGGCATGTGACACAATCAGGGAGAGAAAAATACAATCTCAATGGCTGTGTGATACAATACTATATTGCATTATGCTAACAAAAGCTCACCCAAGAAACACAAGAACACTAAAGGAAAAAAAATGGGGAAAAATAGAGAGTAAAACCTCCACACCGAGGAGTACCAAATCCACAATTCGAGTAGTGAACACTCAAATACACTACTAAAAGACTTAATCTACATATGACCATCTAAAAAGTAGTGAAAGGAAAAATGCTGAAGGAAACATCCCAGTGAACAGAAATACCATCACAATGTACAAAATAACCAAACTAAGTATGTGGTTCCTCCCAACTGTCAATGGCATCATAAGACCATCATGGGCCCTACCCATCCCCCACACATAACATCCTAAGCCATCAATCAGATTGTCAGTATTGTTGTAATAGGGACATCACTACTAAAACATGCTACAACATAAGCATAAGGAAATCTAACATGCTAGTAGTAAAGCATAAGATAAACTTACAAGTAGATAACATCACCTATCACATGCTAATCATCATAATAAGGAATGCATCAAAACTAAGATCATCTAACATAATAAAAAAAATCCCAATGAAAGCATAAATCACAAGAAGCATACTCTGAAACACGAAGTACCAAATGAACACATCTAGCAAAAGTCACGCTAGAATAATAGACCATCTTTGTACACTGGTCCCTAGCAGTGGTGTAGGTAGCTATGCCTTCCAACCACATGTCACACATAGGTCCAAACCCACTATGTTGATGGAGGTAATGATACAACCATAAACACACAAAAATTACATCCATGGTTAACACACACGCCAAGCAATATGATGACTGAATCTAAGATATAGACAATGCATAAACTATAGGTCCTGGTTAGACATCTCAATGGGCTACTATATAGGGGATGAAATCATGGAGAGTTGCTTGGCATCAACAAGCCCAAGCTAGTATTGGTAGCATCAACTTGCCAACAGAAGGCACACAATTCCAGGCAACATCAACTTCCCAGCGGAAGGCACACAATTCCAAGCAGCATCAACTTCCCAACGGAAGGCACACAATTCCCATTTTAAATTATTTTATATTTTATTACCACCCAAATGTTTTAATTTAGTTATCACTTATATAAAACTTCTTCTGCGAACCAATGGGAAATAGTCACTAGGTTGTAGGATAGAAGCCCCTCCATATGCTACCCTAGCCTACCCATGCTCATCCAATGATGAGTGCCCATAGGCATGCACACTCCCAAAAAAACCACAATGATCATGACTTTAAAAAATACCATGGAAGATCAAGCCTTGTAGATTACTCAAAAAATGTACATGTATGTACTCGTGTGTGGTGCACTACCATCATGAAGATCAACACAAGGACTAGATGAGAACACAAGCATAAAGTCACTCAACCAAAATAGACTCGGGAGGATGGACACAACATGCATCCCAATGCAACATAAGTACAAAAGTGGCCTGACAAATATCAAAATGGATCATCCAGGTCCAGGACCCACATTGTGCAAAGAAAACAAGGTGGCACACAAAATGAGGAAAAATTTCCAAAATTTGAAAAAATTTCAAAATTAAAACCCATTTGGCCATTGGGTGCAAAAACCTGGAAAATCCAAAAATAATTGAAATTGGACACCATATGCAAAAATAGCTAGCATAATAGCTCAAAAACCCAAACCCCCATTTCAAAAATAAGGAAAATGTTCATACCTAACCAACTGAGTAGAACTAGCAACCAAAAGTGAAGGGAAACACCAATTCTCATCCTCCTAACATATTGCTACAAGAAATAGAAGCTAAAACAGAGCGAAAACAATAAAACAAGAAAGCCCTACCTGATAGCAAAAGGGGCAAAAACTAAAACTCACACAATAAAATAAATCACCCACTAAATCTGCCAAAACTCATGGCAAAGCATGGTCTACCCGAGTGGAATCCAACAAGATCAACCTTGTGAAGATCCCACACTCACAGCTCCTAGAATGAACAAAAAACCAATCCTTCAGAAGAGGATTTCCAAATTAGCTCTCAAAATTCTATTTCCAAAATGTGAGAAGTGAATAATGAATTCACTTTTCCAATACTTATTCACTTTTCAAGTGAATAGTCAATTATGGCAAAAAGCTAGCTGGAGTAGCTAAACTTTGAATCAACCCAAATGAAAATAGATTATTATCCTTAATAGAAATTCACCTAAGGCAAAGCTGGTAGAAATTATATCCGAAAAGATTTAAAGCCCAAAAACCAAAAATCACTGAAAATCACTTAACAATTTCACGACTGAGTGAACCTCTAAATGCACAGACACACTCATAGGTCTAATCACATAATGCAGATGAGTTTAGATTTACTAATCACTATAAGGTTCTAATAAAAATAATTAAAATAAGGATATCTCGACCATATAGGGGTGACATTGGTAAAAGAAATGAGTAGTTGAATTGCTAACTCCAAATGCCATTGCAAGGGATATAATTCCTACACACTAAAATACACGATCAACTGCAATTGCATATAATATCATAGCTAGAGCAACATGTATTAAAATACCTATTTAATCCATTTACATCACTCACACTCATAAAAAAACATAAAGATATAAGAATGAAGTAAATAACCATGGCATAAAAGTCATCTCATAACATAACCAACAAATATATCCAATAAACCATAAAACCAGATATCATCATAGATCTACTGCCATCTCAAAATAGCATCAACATGAAAATATGATAATTGAATAGTATAGCAATAAAGCATGTATGGTACTAAATCAAAGTATAACATCTGACCCTCAAGTCATCTCAAAATACATATAATAAGAGTATCAAGTATCTCTCGAATCAAAATAGACAAGATACATACTACAAACATGAGAGGCACTACATCCTCCCCCACTAGCATAGATTTACTCCTAGACACCAACAAAAATGTAGGGGTACAACCCCCTTAATCATGAAGCATCCTCCCAAGTCACAGAGGTCTCATCACTTAGGTCTTGTTGGACTATTACCTACTTTATATCCCGACCTCATAAGGTCAACCTCTAGTGCTGTAGGATACAAATGGGTTCCAAAGTAAGCTACCCATCTACTACTTGCAAAGCATCCCAATCAAGAACATGGGTCACATCCAGAATATACTAACTCAACATAGAATCATGAAAAATATTATAGATGTGTGATAGGCTAGGTGGCAACACTAGTTGATAAGAAATAGGACCAATCCTCTCGAGGATCTCAAAAGGTCCGACAAAATGTGGTGCCAACTTAGAGTCTTTCCCATAATGGATGGAGCTCTTCCTCGGTCACACTCTCAAAACCACCCTGTCACCAATAGAAAAGTGACATTCCAACCTATAGGCATTTGCATACTTTTTCTACCTGTCCTGAGCAGTCACAAAATACTCCCTAATGTGAAAAATTTGTTGCTCCATGTCTTGAAGCATCTCTGGACCCAAAAGAACTTGGTCCTCTAAATGATCCCAACTCAAAGGGGTATGACATGGTCTACTATACAAGGCCTGCAAATGTGACATACTAAGAGAACTATGATACTCATTATTGTATGCAAACTTAACAAGGTACAAATAGTACTCCCACTTCACCTACCTATCCATAACATACATGCGAAGCATATCCTCCAAAATCATATTCACTCTCTCAGTCTGACCATCGGTCTCTAGGTGATACACTGAACTAAAATTGAGCTGTACACCCAAAGCATGTTGGAGAGATGTCCACAATGCAAAAGTAAACACTAGATCTCTATCTAAAATAATCCAATGAGGAATCCCATTCAAACATGTAATGCCCCGCCAAGGGATCCAAAAGAAATAACCTAAAGTTTGACTAAGTTTGGTAGCATTTTTTTTTAAAAATAAGAAAGTACAACATACACATCAAACACAAAGTAGCGGAAGCAATAACATACATAACAGGTTGCATTCTTTAAAGATCCCATGATGTTGAATCACATTTAGATCTAATCTAAAACTAAATCCATCATTTAATACATCCATATGAAAGAATAATAAAAAGTCCAATTTCCATAAAATATACAATTGTTTTGAATGCCTCTTGGCAAATTAATTTGGAATGCTCATTCATCCACTGTACATGTCACATGGTATGAAAGGCTTAAAATAATATACATAAGCAAGATAAATATACATCATCCTCTTCAGATCCATGATACACGTGCAATAAAATAAATGAAACCATCCATCATACATAATAAATCCATACATCAAGAGATATACATCCATCATAAAATGATACAACATCCAACCTATAATATAACCATCTATCATAATGATCCATGAACATAATGAAGGTATATGCCAACAAGAATACTCTAGCCACGGTGTCTCGGACGGATCTCAATGGTAAGAGTAAAAAGCACTAGCACCCAACCACGTGGAACCTAAATGGTCCACTCCCTCCGTGTTGAAGAGATATTCTCAAGTCCCAAATAGGATAACAAAACATATAACATAAATACTCTCTAAGTCCAGGAAATCCTATAAGTATGCTAACTCAAAGGTTCCTAAAATAGATTGACATCTAAACCTAGAGGCACCATAAAGACATGTAGGTATCTACTATGTAAGCGGGAAAGTGTCATCACACAAATCACATTCGGAGTTACCCGAGTAGTCCCTTAGGACTCCCGGGTCCCTAGTGATCCCTGCGGCCACTAGTATCCTCTTGCACTGACAAGGCATACTACAGAATGCAAGGTCATAACCAAGTGTTTTCTCTACTCCCATCCTAGTCTGTAATAGCACTCATTGCATGGGCGAGAACATACAATTATGTCTTATTAGGTTCATTTAAGTTAGTATTAAGTGTAAAGTTATCACTTATTAAACAACTTACAATGGGTTACCCCCAGGACCACTTAGGGTCCCCGGCCCCCATTGCAAGTCACTTCCCGATACTGCATAAAGATAACCTACACTAAGCTCATGAAATCAAAAATTACATAATCATAGCAAAAACACCTCAGTCCTATACAAGTGACTGGAAAGCATCATAAAGATAATCATAGTAATCACATCAATTCTCTATGAGCAACTAGAAAGCAACAAGATAAATCAAAATATCCATCGGTTCTCAACAAGCAACCAGCAATAATCTAACAATACTGATCAATGACTCATAATGGTTATTCAGGTATCTCACAGCATACATTCCGCTATTTCACCAAGACACTGAAACATAATATTCAACAAAACAAATATACTCATCATAAACATACCATCACATACATGGTTGAGCAATAATGATCAAGGTCGAGTCAACATGATACCACACTCACAAAACCCCCAAGCCTCTGGTAGATGTCATATAACTTGGTCAACAATCTAGTCAACCCAAAAGAATCCCAAACATAAATAGCATAAGGAAAACAAGATACAAGAACATTTCTTTTAGTTTTAAGTTAAATGTGGAGTTGCAGTTTCCATTTCAGATTTTACTAACAAATGATGGAATATTTTCATCGTTTTCCTTATAGTAAATTTAAATAATGGCTTAAGTATAAAACAAATATTTACCCCATGATCAATTTCCTAAATTTACTAAGGTAAATATTATTATATTGACTTTAAGTTGATGATGATAAGATTCCCATTGATTTTCATTAATCTAGACTTAAATTAAATGATCACCAAATACAAAATAATTAATTAATATATTTAATTAATTATATTGTTCACAATATATATCTTATAAACAAAATATTATTAAATAATATTTTATTTATATTAAAAAAAATATATTACTAATATTAATCTTATTAATAATTATTATTAATAAAATTAATAATTATACATATTAAAAAAACTATTAACAAATTTTAATAATTTAAAAATGATAAATAAATAAAATGTTTAAAACAAGTTGTGTGTTTATAGCCCGCGTGGCTTTAAAACAAAACTGTCGGCCGCAGGCCAGCTGCTGCCGCAGTCTGTACTGCGGTCAGCGGCAGCAGTGCCATAGGTAAAAAGTGGGGACGGGGTGGGGTAAAACCCCCCCTCCCAAAGTCATTTTTTTATTTTTTATTTTTTTATTAATTTTTTTTATATATATATAAAATGAACTTTGAAAAATGACGTTTTTATGAAAAACACAATTTTTTTATAAAAACGTTTTAACAACAAGATTTTGTAAATAATGAATTTGATTATAATCAAACCTATTTTAAAATGAATATATATTTACTGTGTAAATATATATATTCTTTTATCGAAAGTTCAGAATTAAATCTGATAGACAAAAAACTAGATCCCCATTTCTTATTTTCTTATCAATATTTTTAAGAAGATCTTCCAATAAGATTTCTACCCTTTCTGATAAGTTTTCACAATTTACACTCTATTGGGGAGAAATTATATTGATCAATTAAAGCATTCCATGTATAGAATAATTTTCCAATATCCAAAATTCACAAGCATGATATATATTCTTTACCAGAATTATCCAAACAATTATTTAGCAAACACGAAGAAGATAGGAATTAAAAGAACGTATTAGAATTATGAAAATCTTCACAACTGTCTACCTGGACACTGATGCTAATTTTCTACGCTCCAAAAATCTGTAGAAAATAATTCCCCTTTCAAAACTTTCTCCTTCTCTGAAATTTTCCTTCTTCTCCTTCAAAATTCCTAGTCCCCCAAAAATGAACTCCCAATTTGTGATAAAGGAGTTCTCTCCCTATAATCAAGGCACTAATTGTGCATTCACCTCAGAGAACTCTTTGCTCACACCTTTTTAACTCTTTATTAACTTTTATTTATCTTTCTTTTGTCTTTTCCATGCACATACAATAATCCAATAAATTTATTTATTTAATCTTTACTTGACCTCTTTTAAATTGATTTATTTAATTTAGTCTCATGCACATATTATGCAATCATAAAACTTTTAATAATTTAATTTTCTTTTCCCACTTCTAAATTTATTTTTGAACAATAATTTTGATAACTATCTATTAATTTAAATAACAATATTATTTAGCATTTATTTAAAAATGCACTCCATATATATATATATAAAATATTGTCATGTTCAAATTTAAACTTCTAGATTTATTCTCAAATTTAATTCTTTTTGTGACTCTTTTATATAATTAATTTCTCAATTAATTAAATAAAATATTAACATAACATATAATTTTTCATTAAATTAAATTATTAATTAAATCTTTTTAATTAGACTTGATTAACAAAAAATTCACCAAAACTCATAAAGTAAAAATACGAAAACCCATCATAGTTAAACACATACAAAATTCAACTAAGGGTTTAAATCAGGAATTAATGTCATCCAACACATTTGAAAGGTACATGACTTAGATACTTGTCCTAATTGTTAATTAGGATGAATGGCTCAAAGGTTTAGAATTTGGACTTAAAAAATTATCTCCCCTCTCTTACCATTGAAATAATGTGATAGGGTACGCTCATCTTGGCAATTCAGGGAAGTCGATACCTGGTACCTGGAACTTGCATAAAATCCATGCATGTACATACACAATATATACTAAGCTAAACAGGCAATGGCAGGAAGTGGTGCATCATGTAGATCCCGACTAGCAGGTGACTACAACTCCCTTGCTTAACCATATCATAAACATCATACATAAAGAAAACAAACACATACACCATACACATGCAGTATGGGGTAAGTATCCATCAGAAAAGACATAGGATAATCCATCTAACTAAACATCATCAATAATCTAATAGCATTGTAATAATCATCCTGTACACATGAAGTATAGAGTACCAAGTAATCTCATCATATATCAATTGATTCTAAAACAATATCTAATAATTTCAAAATAATGCTACTAATTATCAAACATAAAACTTGGCCTAAAAGAGTTTGGCAATGATAGCATAAATGTAACTAGAAAAATGTAGACTAGTGGCAGGCACTACAAAACAAATAATATCCACAAAGAAAATATGCGCTACTGAAGAAGCTATTGTAGGATGCTCTCATAGGTGAAAAATGTGCTACCTTGGACAACTTGTCCACTACCACCATGATACAATCATGTCTCTGTGATGACATAGGCAACCCAGTGATAAAATCAATAGATATCATATTCCACTTCCACTATGGAATGGTATGTGGCTTTAAAAGTCCTATCAAATGTTGATGCTCTACCTTCACTCTCTAGCACTCAATGCATCAAGCAACAAAATCAGCAACATTGCATCTCATCCCTACCCAAAAGTAAAATTGTTTAAGATCAACATACATCTTCTTGACTTTGGGATGTGCATAATATGGTGCATAATGTGCTTCCGATAAAAACAAGGTATGAAGATCACCTGACACGGGTACATAGATATGCCCTGTGTGTCGTAGTAGTCTATCAAACTCTAGATCATAACTGGAAAATCTCCCCTCAAGGGTATGTCTGAACTTGATCTTTGCCCTCACAACCTAATACCAAGTGTCACTAGGCAAAGCCTCCAAGATACAACATTGCAAATCCACTCCCAATGACATCATTGATACCTCATGTTGCCTTATGCTCAAGGAATCTATGATGACATTCTCCTTTCCTTTAATGTAATGAACATTAAAGTCATACTTGCATAAGAACTCCATCCAAAGAAACTGTCATGCATTCAGATTTGGTTAAGTAAAGATATACTACATGCTCCTGTG
Organism: Cupressus sempervirens; assembly: GCA_028749045.1. NCBI lineage: Eukaryota > Viridiplantae > Streptophyta > Pinopsida > Cupressales > Cupressaceae > Cupressus > Cupressus sempervirens. The sequence continues at coordinate 441,466,490 of CM053789.1, forward strand.
ATCACTATGCAACTCAAACCTATGCCCCAAAAGAAAATGCCTCCAATGGATGAGAACATGCACTACGGCCATGAGTTCCAAATCATGAGCAGGGTAGTTAAGCTCATGGTCCTTGATTTTTCTAGACTCAAATGCAATCACTCGACCATCTTGCATTAACACTGCACCCACGCCTTCCAAAGAAGTATTTGTGTAAACAATGAAATCACCTACATGATTAGGCACTATAAGGACTAGTGCACTAGTCAAACATCCTTAAGATCATTAAATGTTACCTCACACTAGTTTGACCAAACAAACTTCTTCCCTTTCCTCTGAAGAGAAGCGATGGGATGAGCAACTCATGAGAAGTCCTTCACGAAGCAACGGTAGTAGCCTACCAATCCCATAAAACTATGAACTTCTGAGACATTAGTGGGTGCCGGCCAATCCATGATAGCACGAATCTTTTTCGAGTCTACTACAATTCCATCACTAGTAATTATGTGTCCCAAATACTTCACCTCTGACTAGAAGAACACACATTTACTCAAGTTTCCATACAACTATTGGTCTCTGAAGCATTGCAATACCTAACATAAATGGACTTCGTGCTTCTCCACAATCTTTAAATAGATGAATATGTCATCCAAGAATACAATGACACACTGATTGAGGTAAGTGTGAAATACACCATTCATCAAACTCATAAATACTAATGGCGCATTGGTTAACCCAAAGGGTACAACCTTGAACTCATAATGCCCTTACCATGTATGAAAAGTTGTTTGATGAATATCAGCCTCCTGGATACAAAGCTGATGATATCCTAACTTAAGATCAATCTTTGAGAACACTCAAGCTCCCTTCATTTGATCAAACAAATTATCTATCCTTTTCAAAGGATAACGATTCTTCGCTGTCACCTTATTCGACTGTTGGTAGTCAATGCACAACTGCAAAGAACCATTATTTTTCTTTACAAAGATGATTGGTGCACCCCACAGGGATACACTAGGATGAATATGGCCCTTGGCCAACAATTCCTCCAACTAAAATTTGAGATCATTCAACTCTTGAGTAGTCATGCAGTAAGGAGCTTATGAAATTGGCTCAGCTTCTAGTACAAAGTCAATCTAAAAATCAATGTCATGCTATGGTGTTATACCTAGAATCTCATCAGGAAACATATTGGCATACTCATGAAGGAGTGGGTGATCATCAAGAGTCATCATACAGCTCTCGGCTTCCTCAAGATCACTAAAAGACACAAGAAACAATTGGCAACCCTTCCGCACACTCTGCTTTAGCTGATTAGCTGAGATCATATGAAGCGAGACTGGTTTGTAAACCCCCAAAAGTTTCACCTATCCACCTGTGTAATCCACACACTATACCACCTTATGATGGCAATCAATATTCACTTGATGGGTGACTAACCAATCCATGCCCAATACAATGTCATATGATCCCAGAGGTAGAATGCGTAGATCCACTATGGTGGTCAAGGTTCCCAAATTCAAAACACAATCATTGATCAACAAGTCAACCACCACTTTAGAACCTATGGCTAATTCAACTTGCCACCTATCATCCTAACATATTGCCACTAGCCCACATCGCTAAAAAAGAGATGGTGATATAAAAGAATCTGGAGCACCAGAGTCAAACAAAACTAAAGTTGAATACCATGTAATGCACCTGTAGCCTTGACTACCATGCCTTGATGCTTAGCTTGATGGTTGTCAACCGCCACAAAGACTTTGTGATTCCTACCTGCATCTCCTATAGTAGGCTCAGATCTTGCTATGCCCTTACCAAGTCTTGAAGATGGTTTGATGGAGCACTCAAATGATTTATGACCAGGCTGGCCACAAGAATAGTAGTTCCCTAAAAAGTTGGAACCTATACCATGACTACCCTGATTAACACTAGGGTATGGTGCACTACCCTACTTGAATTCTGTTGAGCACTCTAAGGAGGACGATCCTGCTAAGATTTTAGACCTTAGTTTTGGTTATCTCCTCCCTTACTAGAGGTACTAGAATTTTGTCCACCTTTGGTCTAAAATCCCTTCCATCAAGATCTATGATGACTACTACCACCACCTTGGGCGAGTACAGATTGAGCTTGTCCCTTTCTTGAGGATTGGAAATATTGTGCATATTGTCCTGAATTCTTTGTGAGAACAAGATTCCTAGGCTGATGCATATGAACCTCTCCAATGACGGCAGTCTTAAGGCCTTGAATGAAATGATGAGCAAGTCGTCATGATTGTAACAAGAATGTTGTCTAAGCTTTAAGAATTAGGTTTCATATTGATCCACTATCATGTTTCCTTGTCGGAGTGAGTGAAACTCATCATTATGACCCTCTCTGAACTGAGGAGATAAGAATCTCTCCTCAAAGATCTCCTAGGTGAGATCTGTAATAATAATCTAAATCTTTTGATTCTCAATATTCCACAATGTGGATGTGTGGTCCCTCAACTGCATGATTTCACAATGGGCCTTCATATTTGTTGCATAAGGTTACATGGTGAAGCAATGCTCTATGTCCAACAACCAAGTCTCAACCTTGATGCCACTTCCCTTGCCATTAAACATTTGTGGTCTAACTGGTGAAGGAACTAGATGATATCCAACCTCATAGAATCCTCACTGTCATGGTTCCTACCGCCCGATGGTGCCTTCTACCCCCTGGTGGGGTAAGAGAGCACTCAAATTCACATTCCTCCTCTCTATGCTCTAAATGATGAGAGTCTCCATGATGAGATCCCTCTTCTTGATCATGATCCTCTCGACACTCCTCAACATGAGGGCCCAACTGAGCAAGAATCTCCTGGAGTACTGCCAACAATACCCCCATGCCATCCTAATTAGAATTATTACCTCGTTCTCCCTCTCCATCCTGAAATTCCTCTTCATGATGTTCTTCCTCTTGAACAACCCATCAATTACCACCCTAACTAGACCTACATGCAGGAGGCATCCCTATGGAAGCAAAAAGATAATGTCAAAACAATCGAATCGCAAGCATAAGAGTGAAAACATGAACCCAAGAGATATCAAAATAACAACATAATATAATAACACACATCAAAAAACAAAACCATAGTGGAAGGATAACACAAAGATCCCAATGTTTCAACATGGGCTTTGATACCAGATGTAATGCACCACCAGGAGATCCTTGGAAACAAGGATGAAATACAAGCCAATTTTTTTTTTGTTTTTTAAACAAGTGTAAGTGCACATGTCAAAAACATAAATAGATCACAAAGATTACAATGAAAGACTTAACCACCATCCTCAGAACCAACAAATCTCCAAATGCCACTACTAACCAAAATGATCAATAACGAAGATTGCATAACTAAATTTGAATCGAACACATTTCAAATTCAAAATGCAACACTAAAGGGTTGAAGAAAACCTAAGAGGGTATCAAAAACGATTCCCAAAAAGTTTGGATCACACCGAAAAGTTCCCGTTTCCTGCTCGTACAAGTTTTTACAAAACCCAAGCTATACTTTAATACATCATTAGGTGATACTTTCTAATATCGTGTGATACTTCTAAAGAAGGAGGGCAACATTTTTAGGGACTAGGTGATACTTCTCTCAAGGGAATGTCATACTTTTCAAGTATTATACAATATTTCTTCAAAGGGAGTGCGAGACTTTCTATTATTGTACAAAAAACCTCCAAGAAGCATGTGGCGCAATTAGGGAAAGCATGATACAATCTCAATGGGCATGCGATAAAATATTGTAATGCACCAATCTGACAAAAGCTTGCCCAGGAAACACAAGAACACTAAAGTAAAATACAAAGGAGAAAAATAGTGAGTAAAATGTCCACAATGGGGAATACCGGATCCACAATTCAAGTAGTGAACACTTGAACACACTACTAAAAGATGTAATCTACATCTAACCATCTAACAAGTAGTGAAAGGAAAAATACTGAAGGAAACATTGTAGTGAATAGAAATAACTTTGCAATGTACAAAATAACCAAACTAAGTACATGGTTCCTCCCAACCATCAATGGTGTCATAAGACCATCATGGGCCCTAGCCATCTCCCATGTGTAACATCCCAAGCCACTAATTAGATTGTCAGTACTGTCGTCATAGGGATGTCACTCCTAAAATATGCTACAACATAAGCATGGGAAATCTAACATATTAGTAGTAAAGCATAAGATAAACCTACAAGTAGATAATATCACCTATCACATGCTAATCATCATAATAAAGAATGCATCAAAACTAAGATCATTTAACATAATAAAAAAAAATCGCAATGAAAGCATAAATCACAAGAAGCATACTCTGAGACCCAAAGTACCAAGTGAACACATCCAACAATTGTTGCACTAGAACAATAGACCATCTCTATACACTGGTCCCTAGCAATGGTGTAGGTAGCTACGCCTCCCAACCACATGGCATCCATAGGTCCACACCCACTATGCTAATGGAGTTAATTATCCAACCACAAACACACAAAAACAACATCCATGGCTAACACACATCCCAAGCAGTATGATGACTGAATCCAACATATAGAAACATGCATAAACTACAGGGCCTAGTCAGACATCTCAATGGGCTACTACATAGGGGCTAACATCATGGAGAGTCTCTTAGCATCGGCAAGCCCAAGCTAGTACTGGTAGCATCAACTTCCCAATGGAAGGTGCATAATTCCAGGTAGCATCAACTTCCCAATGGAAGGCACGCAATTCCAGGAAGCATCAACTTCCCTACGGAAGGTGCACAATTCCCATTTTTAATTATCTTATATTTAATTACCACCCAAATGTTTTAATTTAGTTATCACTTATATAAAAATTCTTCTACCAACTAATGGGAAATAGTCACCAGGTTATAGGATAGAAGCCCCTTCATATGCTACCCTACCCTACCCATGCTCATCCAATAATGAGTGCCCATAGGCATGAAAACTCCCAACCCAACCCCAATGATCATGACTTCTAAAAATACCATAGAAGATCAGGCCCTATAGGTCACCCTGACAAATGTATGCATACATAGTCATGTCTGGCACACCACCATCATGAAGATCAACACAAGGACTAGATGAGAACACAAGCATAAAGTCACTCAATCGAAATAGACTCAGGAGGACGAACACAACACACATCATAATGCAACATAAATGCAAAAGTGGTCTGACAGATATCCAAATAGATAATCCAAGTTCACAACCCACATTGTGCCAAGAAAACTTGAGAAAATAGGGCGGAAAATAAAACGACGCAAAAACCTAGAAAAGCCCCAAATTTTGGAAATTTTTTAAAATTAAAACCCATTTGGCCTTTGGGTGCAAAAACCCCAAAAGTACAAAAATAATTTAAATCAAACACCATATGCAAAAATGGGTAGCATAGTGGCTCAAAAATCCAAACCCCCATTTCAAAAATTAGGAAAATGTTTATACCCAACCAACTGAGTGGAACTTGTAAACAGAAATAAAGGGGAACACTAGTTATCATCCTCGTAACATATTGCTACAAGAAACAAAAGCTGAAATAGAGAAAAAACAATAAAATGAGAAAGTCCTACCTAATAGAAAAAGGGGTAGAAACTAAAACTTGCACAATAAAATAAATCACCCATCGAATCTGCCAAGACTCATGGCAAAGCATGGTCTACCCAAGCCAAATCCAACAAGACCAACCTCACAAAGATCCCATGCTCACAACTCCCAAAATGAATAGAAAACCAATCCTTTAGAAGAGGATTTCCAGATTAGCTCTCAAAATTCTATTTCTAAAATGTGAGAAGTGAATAATGAATTCACTTTTCCAATACTTATTCACTTTTCAAGTGAATAGTCGATTATGGCAAAAAGCTAGCTGGAGCAGCTAAACGCATAATTGACCCAAAAAAAAAGGTTATTATCCATAACAAAAATTCACCTAAGGAAAAGCTGCCAAAAATTAAATCCGAAAAGATTTAAAGCCCGAAAATTCAAAATCACAGAACACTTTCGCTACTGATTGAATCTCTAAATGCACAAACACTCTCATAGGTCTAATCACATAATGCAGATGAGTTCGGATTTACTAATCACCATAAGGTTTTGGTTAACACAATTAAAATAAGGACATGTCGACTATATAGGGATGACATTGGTAAGAAAAATGAACAACTAAATGACTAACTCCATGTGCCACTACTAGGGATATAATTCCTGCACACTAAAATACACGATCAAGTGCAATTGCATATAATATCATAGCTAAAGCAACATGTTTTAAAATACCTATTTAATCCATTTACATCACTCACACTCGCAAAAAAGTGTAAAGATATAAGAATGAAGTAAAAAACCATGGCATAAAATTCATCTCATAACATAACCAACAAATATGTCCAATAAACCATAAAACTAGATATCATCATAGATCTACTGTCATCTCAAAATAGCATCAACATGCAAATATGATAACTGAATAGCATAGCAATAAAGCATCTATGGTATTGAATCAAAGTATAACATCTGACCCTCAGGTCATCTCATAATACATATAATAAGAGTATTAAGTATCTCTCGAATCAAAATAGACAAGGTACAAACTACAGACTACAAACACGAGAGGCACTATAGCATGCCCTCTTTATTTAGGGGTTTCATTCGAATGGAAGAAACATGGAGGGATAAGGGGCAAATGAAGTGAACAAATAGGTAGGGTGATGTGAAGTACACAACGGAGATATAACTTGGGCAAAGTTAAATGAATGTAAAAATCAAAACATGGTTGCATAAAAATAATATGGAATTCAGACATAAGCAAGAAAAAAAAGGAAAATAATAAATTCAAATGATAATAATATGATAATATTTGGATGAAAAGACACGTTTAAACTATTCTATTAGCATTAAGGTATGAATTCATTCATTTTAAGATTAATAAGATTGGGGGTCTGAATATTTATGAGCTCAATAAAATATTTATTGAACACATTTAGTTTTTAATTCAAAGATATATGTATATTATTATATTAGATTCTTACATTAAAAAGTTGATACTTATAATAATAATTATTATTATTATTATAATTCCCGAAAAACTAAAAAGAAATAGTAGTAGTAATAATAACAATAATAATAATAAGAATCTAAATTAAAACTTATAGTATTAGAATCATATTATTTAAGTATAGAAAATTCCATCTTTTCTTTTCTGTATCAATGGATATTTGTTTCACACGACCTTCACAGAGTAAATCTGCCATCTAAGAATGACCTGAGTATTAGATAAATTAATTGGGTTTTCACATAATAAATCAAATATAATAAATTCAAGTTAAGTATAATTTAAATTTGATTATATTTCTAATGACTCCAAAAATAAAGCCTTGATTGGCAATTATTTTGATAAAAGGGGATGATTACATTTGGTATCAAAATAATTATCTTGTCATCCCTAGGAAAAATAAAATTATAAAGATTGAGTTAATAAAGATCAAGCTATATAATATAGGTAATAATGAAGCCTCAAACCATATGGTTAAATAAACAACATTATTTTGTTGACTCGGATAGACACAATAGATCCCATCAAGATAGTAAATTCCAAGATGGTTAAGGACATGGTTTCCAATTCTTTGTGGATAGATTCCAAAATGATTAAGGATAAAGTTTTTGATACCTTTAGGAAAGATTCCAAGATGGGTATGAATATGTCGTCCCAAGACATTGAGGGAGTGTACCCATAGATTAGTATCTAGCACTCAATGGCATTTCTATTTTTATCTAGGATCCTACTTAATTTATTATAAAATATGCAATTATTGTTTAGGTTACATTTATTTCATTGTAAGAGAACTTCAACTCTTTATCATCATCACATATAGAAATTTAATACTTAACTTATAATGCACACTTAAGTCTTAATTCCTTATTCTTCTCCTAATCACTAACCCTAAGAAAAGTGGTAGAGTTACCATGATTGAGATGTAGAAACAATCTCCAAGAGGCTCCCTAATGAACAAAGTCCATTTTGGGAATCTTCTCCCTAGTGTGACTGAATTACTTTATCACTCAATTCACGAACTCCCTATCCTTTTACTCATATTAGTAAGGGGTTAAATAATTATGTTAGATAAGTATTATTACAATTATAATATATCTAATTATTAAATGATTTTTATATTTAGATACTTACATGTATACATATGTTGATATCTTATGACTAGAATGACATTTATTTACTTAATTATTATTTATTACCATTATATATGAACAATACCATATAAAACCCCACTATTGTTGGGATTGCAAGACCTATATTTTGGTTAGTAAGTTTAGTAGTATATAGTTTAGACTTATGTTCACTTTAAATTTGGTTGGCTTAAACTATTCAAAGAACATGGCGTGTTTTGATTAAATAGTTTTTTTGTAAGTTCTGGGTGAGACTTTGACCACTAGGGTAAGAGTTTTCTTCTCTATTGTTTGGTCGTAATAGTCCAAAGTAGAGATTGTCATTACTTTATAATGTATCTAGTTTAGGACTCCATTATTGCCTTTCTCAATAAAAACAATACCATATTATATTTAATGACTTTACATATTAAAATATCTCATATGATCAAATTGATTTATAAATAACATCTTATTTTCTATTAATCATAATCATAAAATTTTAATATTTTAAAAAACTTGAATATAAAAAAACACAACTTTACATATCTTTTAAAAAGGGAAATTCTTAATATCTTTATGTTTGCTAATTTTCCAAGTATATTGTCTTTTCATTATATTATATTTTTCCTAAGCTAATTTTTTTCGCTTGTTTTCCTCACTTTTTTTTCTCTTGTATTTATTTTCTTTATTTCTCATTGAATAATTTACTCTCCTATTATTTTACTTTCTAGGAAATGTACCATTGCATTCATTTTATCTAATTATTAATTTGTTTCACCAATCACAAATAACTATTTTAAAACAATAAAATATGTGTAACGTTTTATAATATATTTTTTATTATTTTTATATTATACAAATTATATGATTGGATGATTTGATTTTGATGATTTGATTTTGTATTATAGGAGCCATTTTTGGGAGAGTTCTCCATATTGCCTATTTTTCTGCCAAATTTTAACAAGCTTTAATCTTATATATTATGAAAATTTAATGACATTGCAACATCCACTTTTTAAAATCTAAAATTTAAAATATTAATTTATTCTTTCTAAATCTATGTATTAAAAAAGACTATTTTTTGTGAACTCCTTACTACAACTTGAATAATAATCCCACTTTAAATAAAGTATGTATTTTAAAATTAAAATAAGCAATCAACTAATCTTTTTTATAATAGCTAAATGAAAATCAATACTTTATATCACTAAGTAATCAACTTTAAATTGATTTTTAATTTATTATAAAGTACAATATATAACATATTTCTAATAATCTATTTAAATAATTATAAACTGTAACGATGTTTGTTACTATTAGAATCTTGCATTACACTTTATAGTAGGGTCCTTGTATGGTAATTTGTAACTCTTTTACATGTAATTGCTATTCTTTTACAATGACATTGAAAAATTAATTTTTATTATTTTTGTACTAGAATAATTAAATAAATTATTTATATTCATTAAATTTTAGATTATCCAAGTATTTTTTTTATTTTTTAAAATTAATTTATTTAATATTAGAAGTAAATAATTTTAACTAAAAAAATTTAGAGACTTCATTATTATTTTGACATATACCTACTTAACATGTGATTATAACCAATATTATTTATTTATATAATCTATTTTATAACAAATACTATTTGGGACAATTCATATATGTTTTAACATATATTTTGTATTATCTTTATCTAAACAATATATATGAACATGGTTCATGAAACTAAGAATCATAAAAGTATCAACTACAACAAGATGACAATTTTTTCAACTATGAAGATATCAATAAAGTTATATTTAGAACCAATAGAACTCAACACCTCAATTTTTATTATTTTAATTTCTATAGGCAAGTACTATTGCATTCACTTCCACCAACTAGCTTATTAATTACCACCAATCACATTGCTTTATTTTTTTATTATAAAAATAATCATAGTTTTTGTAAAGTTAATTTTTAAAAATATTTTTTATTTATAAAAATACTATTTATTTGAAATATCATTTGTTCAAAACAATTTGTCTTATAAGACTTCTTTTTCGATCCTCCTCCATTTTCCATTTTATTCAGCTTTTCTTAACGGAAATGATATTATTAACATAGGGTACAAGTTATTGTCAATTATAAAAAACAATATAACTATATGAATTTAATTGTTATATAATTTTTTCAATTTATCGATTGATAGTTATATGAAACAAGTGCCACATAGTGGCACTACTTGCCGGAGAATGTATTATAATAGAAATAGTAAATAAATATTATAATAATTAATCAATACGGTAAATGTATTATAAAAAGATAGATGTATGATAAAATTATTATTGAAATAAGTATTTTAAATCAACCAATCTAATTTCAATATTAAAAAGTAGTTAAATAAATAATAATTTTATAAATAATCTCATCAAAATCTTCACTTTGATTTGTGAAAGTTAAAACTAAACAATAATTTAGTAATAAGTTCAAAACTACCTTGGAATTCAATGGAGTTAATGAAGTGGTAGTCCATTTCCTAGCAAACTCCTAGCATCATTGAATTATATCTACATTCTAATCAAAGCTAGTAGAAAGCTAATCTCATTTGATAAAGAAAGTGGACTATGGAATTGCTAATAAATTTGAATTATTAGAAGATTCTATTAATTTTTAAATACAAAATTGGCATTCTTAATTTTCCACTATTCCATTTGAGTTTCACTCTTCTCTAAATTTTTTATTCAAACTAAATAAGGAAACAATCTTTAAGTTTATTTGTTTCCTTCAATATATATTATTCTATTTAGTTTTAGAACTTGAAAAGTCTATAAAACCTATTTCAATATAGAATTATAAATTTATATGTAAATTAACTTTACATATATTTTCCAATCAAACAATTTAAGAAAGAACTAGATCCAAAATCTTACTTTCACATGAAATATATGATTAATTCACTTTTACTTAAAAATATATTTTCTTCTTTCTTATAGATATCAATGTCTAAAGATTTATTTTTATAATTACTTTTCATTTAATAATTTGTAGTTATAAGATTTCTAAATAATATTTGGATAGCAAACATAGTTTAGGTAAATATATAAAATTCAATATAAACATATTTAAGTAGGTTTCAATATAAAATTCATTTCTAAAATTCAAGGTGAATAAATGTTAAGTAAAAAAAATCAAATGTGTCTTAAATGAAAATTAAATTTAAAAGATTATATTGCATTTGTAAAACCTAAATGAATAATTTTTAAAAAAAAATACTAAATATTTTTGTCAACATAATATAGTTTATTAATTTATTTCTAAAATCATGCTAATGAAAATAAGTGATGGAGCTATCTCTGAAGAAAGGGTTCCTATAAGACAAAATCAAAACAACCAATCATAGTGGTGAAAATTATTTTTTAGAAGATATAAAATTCATCAATAAATTAAAAAACTTTAGAAACATGTTAGTTACATAAAAATTGTCATTTTTTATTGGTGCAAATTAATTGAAAAATCGGAGGCCTACAAAAAGTATGACAAGGTATTACATTATTAACATATTGATATCAATTTAGATTTGATTGTAATACAATTTTTTTGACAAAATTTTTGTGAAATTTATTATTCTCATAATAATTGAATTCACAACACATTTGTAATATTTACATTCTTTTTTTTAATTATAAGTAAATTAAAATGAAATTTAAAACTCAAATTCAAAAGTAAAACAAGAATGATTTTGTCTTTTTTTTTTCTTTTTTTTTTACATATTTATTAAAATGAGACATTCAATTTGTTTCTATTTGTAATTATAGACATTTTTTATAATTTTAAACATTTCCATTTATAATTTAATTGCTACTATTGATATATCGTTATAAATAATTAAACAAATAAGATTATGATATTTGAAGAAAAAAAATTGATATTAGATTATAAAATAGATTTCTATTTCATTTTATTGTATTTTGGTATAGTGATTCTTATTTAATTTTAACAAACTATATTATTTTATGAATTTAATAATATATAATTTTGACTAATATACAATTATAATTAATTATTAAAATTAAATAGGAAGTACTAGTCACTATGTAGCACTTGTTGTCACTTTATGGATTCCCTACATTAATCAATTATTAAATGAGTTCCCATGTACCAATTGATGTTTATTTTATTTAATATTTTTATATAATATTATATTTGTTAAACACTACATACTAGTTTTTTAACTTTATTAATTCTATATATTAATTGTCTATATTTTTATTGGTTGAAAGAATTAAAGGCTTTTTTAAAATTAAATAATTGGTAGATCAAAAAGAAATGTACAATATCAAAAGAGGGGAGGCGAACCTCAACCTCCTAGTTCAATTGGTAATCCAAGATCAGTCAACTAGCACAATATGTAATAGTTTCAGCAAGATTACAAAAAGAGAAATTAGATAAGCTAATCCAGAATGTCATCACGATCATCAATTCACGCAGTCCATCCCAACTTTCCTTCCATCCAAACAACTTTCTTCCGCTCAAGAATATGAGCAAAGAACTCAAGTTCATCAGAAAAAGAGCCTCTAGCATCCTGCATCTCCTTAATCAGCCGCTTAAGGGCTTCTTCAAAAGCAGCCCGGTCATCAATAATGCTAGCTCGTTCTAGCCCATATTTCATTTCGTAGATGAACATAGTAAATTAAAGGCTTATATGTTAATTGATGAATTATTAAGAGCTTTTTACTTGCATGATTTATTTTTAACTTAGAGTTTTTGAGCTAATTTTTTAATTTTAATTTTCTTTATGATAATTCAAATTTTGGTTGTTTTTTTTAATGTTACTGTCAATCTATCATACATATTATTTTATTTTTTATATTTTAATATAATAAGATTTAATATATGATACATATTATTATTATTAAGTTTAAAATTTGATAATAAATAATTGTATGGTAATTAAATAGAACTTTATTTTTAGCATTTTTTATATTTAGTTGAGTCATAGCACACATTACTAAATCTTATATAAAAATTTTATTCAATTTTAACATTATAAAATATAAATATTGTCATATATAGTATATGGTTGAGAATTTTTACTAATTGTACATTATTGAAAAAGAAATGTATTTTATGATAATTGACAAATTTGTTATAGTCTAATATGATTATTTCTTTCTATTTATATTTCTAAATAATTTATTTTTAATTTCAACAATAATATATTAAATAAGTATTTATTTTTTCTTGGCAAGTTCTTAACCAATATGTAGCACTTGTTATAGGTCATTCAATTATCAAACCACATTGATTAATTGATCATTGATATGATGGAAGCTACAAAAGCCATATAATATAAGTCCTTAGGATTAATTCTCGGTAGAATTTTGGCACATCTTCTAAATGTTGCTGCCTTATGCACCCATCATGTTTAAGAAGTACTTTTTTTTTTTTTTCGATGAATAGTCCATTTCTATTAAAAAATATACTAAGATTACAATTCACAAAAAAGGGGTCGAGGGATACAAGATCACCTCGCAATTGAGTTCACATGGCCGAAGCCTGACTAAAAACATGGGCACAACAAAAAATAGAAACTATTCATCAAAAAAATATATAAAGCAACCTCAAGCTGCCAAAGTAGTGCCAGCTGAGATGAGAAGTACACAATATTACTATCTCCTACAATCATAAAAAATGTAGATGATTTGAATAACTCCAAATATTCAGCTTTTTGCAAGACATTGGATATCCAAATGTAGAGTTTAAAATGATATACACATCAAATGGTATAAAAGTTAGAGAAATACAAAGTAGTCATTTTCATCATTGGAAAGGGATTCAATGTACACAGAATGACCAATCACCATGTGTATTCAAGTCCTTTTCGATACAAAGAGATTAGTTTGTGCCTTTGTATTGCAGTTCTTTTTATACACACTAATGGTACATGACCATACATGAAAACAATGGAATTAACTCAAGTTAACTAGAAATTTATAGTTGAGGAATTGATAATTACATGATTAATGTTAATTGTACTTGTGTTGACAAAGTTTAAAAGAATCTTTAGAAAAAGATTTATTAGTTATTTGTAAGGGATGATTTTCAAGCTATCAAATTTTCTCAAAATTTTCATATTGAAAATTTTATAGGAATATCACAATATTTTATCTTTATTTTCTTAATAAAAATTGAAATTTAATTTAGATGATATTATTTTCATTTTCTACTATTTTTAGTAAATTAGTCATTGTTTATTTTCATGTAATTATAATTTTTACAATGATCTAGTGTCTAAATATATTTTTGAGGAATTGATAATTGCATGATTAATGTTACTTGTACTTGTTTTGACAAAAATTAAAAGAATCTTTAGAAAAAGATTTATTAGTTATTTGTACTGTGCAAAAAAGATTTATTAGTTATTTGTAACGTATGATTTTCAAACTATCGATTTTTCTCAAAATTTACATATTGAAAATTTTATAACAATATCACAATATTTTATCTTTATTTTCTTAATAAAAATTGAAATTTAATTTGGATGATATTTTTTTCATTTTTTACCATTTTTAGTAGATTAGTTGTTATTTATTTTCATGTAATTATAATTTTTATTGTGATCTAGTGTCTAAATATACTTTTGCGGGATTGATAATTGCATGATTAATGTTGTACTTGTGTTGATGAAGTTTAAGAGAATCTTTAGAAGAAGATTTATTAGTTATTTGTAAGGTGTGATTTTCAAGCTATCATTTTCAATCTATCGAGTTTTCTGAAAATTTTCATATTGAAAATTTTATAACAATATCACAATATTTTATCTTTATTTTCTTAATAAAAATTGAAATTTAATTTGGATGATATTATTTTAATTTTTTACCATTTTTAGTAAATTATTGATTGTTTATTTTCATGAAATTATAATTTTTATAATGATCTAGTGTCTGAATATATTTTTAAAATAATGATATATAGAATGGCTGGGAAAAAAATTACCCATAAATTTTGAAAATAGTGTCTGCTATGTTTACTCCTTTTTTCTACTGAAAATAAATGCCAAAATTAATTTAAAAACAATTCAAAGAATCATCTGAACATTCGTAATTAAATTAAAATGAGACTAATTGTATTCATATTTAAATTTAATTATTAAATAGAAAACGCTCTGTCATTACAATGGTTTTGATAGCTATGTAGACAATTCTAAACGCTAAGAACATTTGAAATAATTTAAATTTATGTAATATAATTAGTAATTCAAAGGAAAGTCTGTTTAACATAAAAAACAAATGTATCCTCATTTTCATTACAGCTGTCGCTGTTGTTATCGTACCTAGATGCTCAGTGTGTGGCCGGGCTTCCACATGATCGCTGAAGTAATACGACACTCAAAATGGCAACTTGTCAAATTTGGCGAGACGGCGTAGTTTGGAGTCAAGTGCACAAATCTACCCTTCAAATGTACAACCTAATGTTAGAGTAAGATGCCATGCTCAACTAAGATGGATGGTAATGTCCATTTTTAATAAATCAATTCAAACGGTTTCAGTGATTGTATTGAATCAACTAAGAAAGTGGAATGCACAGATTCCCCACTTTACACCACAGTGCAAAGGTCAGTTGCAAAGATAAACAGAGCTTATGGATCTCTATATTTCTGCGCAATTCTAGGGCTTATATATTATCACGTCAAGTTTATTGCAGGTGAAGGAAATGTTCCATGGATGCTGCTATTCTGTGCGGAGCTGGGCTTCGCCTTCGATTGGGTGTTGGAGATGGCCTTCAAATGGTGGCCTGTCGATCGCTCTACCTACTCAGAAAGACTTTCTGAAAGGTAAGGTAATTTATAAAAGATAAGAAATATGCTGGTCTGCTTATAAGATTAATTACAAATGCGTTCCCTTAGGTTACTGTGGATTATGTTTGTGGATGAACAGGTGTGGAAAGAATCTACCTCCCATTGATGTATTTATATGCACGGCTGACCCTCTTAAAGAACCTCCAATCGAAGTTTCGAACACTGCATTGTCTACTCTGGCTATCAATTACCCAGCCGAGAAATTGACATGTTATGTATCTGACGATGGAGGATCCCCACTCACCTTTTATGCGCTGGTCGAAGCTTCACGTTTTGCCAAGAGTTGGGTTCCTTTCTGCCACAAGTATTCCATTCAGCTGAGGTGCCCAGATGCATATTTTTCTCAATGTTCTGACAATGAGAGTGACAATTTGTCCTTCAGTAGAGAACGGGAAAATGTCAAGGTGCGTGTAGCTGAAATCTAATCTCCCAAGAATCGCAACACTATTCAGAAAATTATATTATTTCTTCCGACTTAATTTGATTATTTATCTTCTTGTAAGAATAAAATTCTTTGCAGTCTATGAGATTGATAGGCGCAAGTTCACTGATATATATGTGTAGAAATTGTACGAGAAGATGAAATTTCGTATAAATAGCACTGTCGAGAGAGACACTATTCCAGAAGAGAAATGCAACGAGCACGAAGGCTTTAATGATTGGAAACCGGAGATGTCTTCAAGGAACCAGCCGACTATAATACAGGTTACAATAATCGCTATTGAAATATTATATCTCCTAATGAAAAAAACACTGTTTTCACTGCTTGAATGATTAATGAAATAGTCCACAACAAGTGGGCTATTTTTACTCAATTCAGCTACTGATATTATTAGAATGTTTTGCCTACATTCTATTTAGTTGACAAAACCAGATCGGGACTTGCACCTTTTTTTAAGCCTCCATACAGGTTTTGCTTGAAAGGGGCAAAGACATGAACGTTGAGGGCCATGATTTGCCCAGTCTTGTGTATGTTTCCCGAGAAAAGCGACCAGGACTCCCCCATAATTTCAAGGCCGGTGCACTCAATGTTCTGGTAATTAAATGTCAAAGTCTCATTTTCTTGCTTAGATTGTCTACACACTGGTATTATAACTTTTTGATTTGGTTATCTATTGTCCACAGATTAGAGTCTCTGCTCTAATGAGCAATGCTCCCTTCATTCTCACATTGGACTGTGACATGTAAGCCAACAACTGTGAAGCCCTTCGAGAGGCCATGTGCTTTTTCATGGACCCTCAAACTTGGCACCAGTTTGCCTTTGTACAGTTTCCACAAAGGTTTCACGGCATTACAAAAAATGATCTGTATGGAAATTATCACAGGAAGCACTTTGATGTGAGTATTTGCAGGTCAATTGGTGCCCCAGAAACATATATGCAATCAACTGACCTCATTTTCGTAAAAAATGTCTATACAGGTACTTTTTAAAGGTATGGACGCAATCGAAGTGTCGTCATATTGAAGAATTGATGCCGTTAACAACTCCAGGTGTACTGTTCAACTCCAACTCCATTGCACATCACAATGAGTAGATTCGGCATGAGATCAAGACTTCATTCTCACCATCAAAGCTTTCAGTTCTAATTTCCATTTCTTGTTTGCTTTCTTAATAAAGAGCATGTTGACTGGTAGTCCATGCATTAGAATCTAGTCATCAGTAGTTTAAGTTCAGTTCAAATAATAACTCTTAAGTTGCACCATATCTTCAATACGGTGAACTCTGCGTCATTTCATGTTCAATGCATTGTATTATTGCCTTGATTGTAGCCTTCAATAACGTCTACGCTGCCCTTATGAGTTGGGCTATAAGCTATTTCTTTTTTACACAAAAAAAAAAGTGTCAATTACATTATTGTTGTCTGTGGCTCATATATTGTGATCATGAATTTGAATAAAATAAAATAAACAGAGTATCCTTCCTTCTTGAGAAAAGTAGCGTATTTTAATTTTATATATTGTTGATTTTTGGGTATTGGATATTATTTTCTTTGCTGTTGTTTGGATCTTTCAGGTTTCTACATTTGGTATCAGAGCTGAAGGTGTTTGGAAGATAAGAGCATGGCAAACAATTTGCAAATTCTAGAGTTTGATGGAGTTGATTACAATATTGGTCAATCAAGATGAAGACCCTTTTGATTGGGAAAGATTTTTGGGAGATCGTTGAATCTAGATATGAAGAGCCTGCAGATTAGAATACTCTCCAACCTAATGACAGAAGATTGAAGAAAGAAGCTGACAAGAAGAATGCAATGGCATTGTTTCACATTCAGATGGCTCTTGATAAGAGCTTGTTTCCTCAAATTGCTGATGCATAGACAGCAAAAGAGGCCTCGAAGAATCTAAAAGATGCTTACCATGGCAATGAATAGATCAAGGTTGTGAAGCTACAAACCTTGAAAAGAGAATATGAGAACTTGAAGATGAAGGAGAGAGAGAGTGTGGGAGATTTTTGTGTGAGAGTGAAAGATGTGACTCATAAAATGGCCACTTTGGGTGAATCTATTGCTCAAGAGCAAATAATACAAAAGGTATTGGGATCTCTAACCCCAAGATGGAATACTGTAGCAATTGTCATACTAGAAAGAAAAAATTTAGCTACCATGGAGTATGATGAATTGGTTGGATCTCTTATATCACATGAGGATAGAATAAGGGACACATCTACCAGTGTTAATGAGAAGGCTTTTGCTTCCCAATTGCAAATTTCAAAGAATGATGGTGCTAGCAGCAGTAGTAACAACAACAAAGGCTTGGGAAGGGGCCAAAATCAGAATTTTTCAAAAGGATCTAGAGGAAGAGGAGGTGCTCAAGGAGGAAGAGGTAGAGGTAGATTTGATAAAAGGAACATCCAATGCTATCATTGCAATAAGTATGGACATTTTGAGAGGGAGTGTAGACTGAGATCATGTAACAATAATGCAAATTATGCCCAACAAGATGAGGATCCTTCCTTGAGTAATTTATTTTTGTGTTATGGGAAAGGTGAAAGTAATGTGAATGGTGTTTGGTATTTGATTCTGGATGCTCTAACCATATGTCTAGTAACAGAGAAATATTTTCAAAGCTTGATGATAGTTATAGATCCAATATTACCTTTGGTAATAATAATACTGTGGATGTTGCGGCCAAAGGAGCCATGGATATTCAGACAAAGTAAGGTATGAAAAGTGTTCAAGATATTTATTATACTCCCAAGTTGAGGCATAATTTATTGAGTGTTGGGCAGCTATGTGAGAAGAATTATAGAGTGGTATTTGAGAACATGCATTGTACTATCTATGATAAGAATAAAAAAAATAAAGTGATTACAGTTGTTCCTATGACAAAGAATAGGATGTTTCCTTTGAAGTTTGGTCAAAATGATAATCAGCTTGTCAATATGGCTTATGAGGATAAAAGTTGGTTGTGGCATCTCAGGTATGACCATTTGAATTTCAATAGTTTGAAGAATCTAACATCAAATGCATTAGTTCTTGGATTGCCTAAGGTTGAAGAGCATAAACAGATTTGTGAAGGGTGTGCAAAAGGGAAAAATTCAAGGGAATCATTTTCAAAAGGCAATGCATGGAGGGCCCAATATCCACTTCAGCTTATTCATTCAGATATTTGTGGTCCAATGCAAACGTAAAGCTTAGGTAAGTCATCATATTTCATTACTTTTATTGATGATTACTCACGAATATGTTGGGTATATTTTTTGAAGACTAAGGATCAAGCCTTTGATACATTCAAGAGGTTTAAAGCTCATGCAGAGAATGAGAAAGGGAACATAATCAGATGTTTGAGAACAGAACGAGGAGGAGAGTTTTTCTCAAATGATTTTCAAAATTTTTATGAGATGAATGGCATCAAAAGACAACTCATAATTGCATACACACCCCAACAGAAGGGAGTGGTTGAAAGGAAGAACTGTACTATGGTAGAAATGGCAAGGAGCATGTTACAAACCAAGGGTTTGAACAATTCTTATTGGGCTGATTCGGTTGCTACAGCCGTATATATTCTCAACAGGAGTCCTACAAGTGCCCTACACAAGATGACTCCATATGAAGTGATGCAGGAGCATCTTGCATGGGAAAATTGTTGGGAAAAAAAAATTGTGGAGGAGAGAGAAAGTGATGAAAATTAGAGGAGAAATAATAAAAAATTAAAAAGGGAAAAAAAGGAGAAAAGAAAGAAAAAGAGGATTTCTATTTTCGAGGTGTATAGGTCGCATAATAGAAAAAAATAAAAAATAAATGATTTTCATTCCATTTATTGAGGTGTGTGGGTAGAATTCTAAAAAATTATGAATATTGTAGAAAGTTGTGGATATTTTGTAGGAGGAATTCTAGAAGGTTGTAGATAAGTCATGCATTGGGTGGTAAGTGCCTATTTAAGCAAGGCATATGAGCATTTTAAATAAATTTCAAGGGGATGCTTGAGGAGTAGAAGCTCAAGGAGAAGCTTGAGGAGGAGTAGCTCAAGAAGGAGAAACTTGAGTAGTGGAAGCTTGAGAAGTGAAAGCTGGAAGGTGTGAAAGAGAAGAGGAAAGTGAAGAGTGATTTTTCCTGAGTCTGTAGACAGAGCAGCAAATGTGAGGCTGTTTACAGCAGGATTGTGATGGAGTTGTGAGTGTGTAGATAGAGCGCCGAATGTGAGGCAGTTTACACTTGGATCTTGGATTAGGTTTGTGAAAAGAGCTAGTGGCTGTGGTTTAGAAACAAGGAGGTTGCTTGGTGGCTTGCAAGCACAAGTTAAGATCTCAGAGGTTTCTACTAGAGTGTGGATCTGGACTAGCTTGGGCTTGGATTGGATCTTGAGAGATCTTGGAGAAATATTATTGTAATTGCTATTGGATTTTCAAGTTTAATAAAAAAATTTGGGAAGCATTTTATCTCTTTTTGTCTTCATATTGTTGCATTCTTGGTTGTGAATTGGTAAGGGTGGTGTGGCCCATAATCAGTGGTATCAGATTTGTACTGTCGTCGGTGGTATGCAAAGCAGTACTTCATCAAGTGGTATCAGAGCAAGAGTTCCTGAGTGTACAAGCAGATTGCCGAAGTGTGAGGTAGTTTGTACTAGGACCTTGGTTGGGTGAAGTTTATCAGAGTAGGAGTTCCTGAGTGTACAAGTAGATCGTCAAAATTTGAGGCAGTTTGTACCAGGACCTTGGTTGGGTGAAGTTTATCAGAGGGGAAGTTCCTGAGTGTGTAAACAGATCGCCAAAGCTGAGGCAGTTTGCACCAGGACCTTGGGAGGACATGCAGATTGATTGATGGATGTAGAGATGGAAGACTAAACTTGTTGTGGCATGATTATGGAGAGCTAGTGGATTGCAAATCCATTGTCCTAGACTTGTGATGTGGTTCCTAATTGTTTGTGCAAGGTGGCAGGTTGCGATTTGACTTGCAAACAATTTGAGGATGTCACAAGGAGTGTGGGAAGGATTTGTTGCAGAGGGTTTACGAAGATCTTGGGAGATGGCTCCAAGAAGATTGTACCCTAAGATGATTGCCAAAATCCATAATATAGTGGAGAGAAATTTTTTTAAGACGATTTCTCAATTGGATGCTAGATTGGCTAATCAAGCTAAGAAGGTCAAGGTGGAAGAGGATGGTTTTGGTCTAAATTTTTTAAGCCTGATGCAGAACCTACAAAGCAACTAGAGGTTGTTGCTAAAGATATTCCTAATGTTGTTGATGTTGGGACAAATGTTGGTTTTCATGATCAATTGGTTGAGTCTGACATGGAGATTGTGGAGCACTCGTTTGTGGATGAGTTAGTTGTTGTTGGTGGTGACTTGTATCTTGCAGAGCATCTTGTTGTGAGCAATGAGGTTGCTGGTGTTAAGAGTTTGGAATGTGTTGATGGAGATCTACATGTGGTTGCTATTGTGGAGTTTGTTATTGCTAGTATGAATTCACTAGTTGCTGATGTGGATGAGAGTTTTCTGTTGAAGCATTATGCTCAGTTTTTTCCTGAGAATGATAATGTTGATTGGATGGTTGAGATGCTAGTAATGAGGATTTGCATGGTGGTTTTGTTGTCCCTATTGAGGTGGAAGCCTTTGGTGAAGATGAAGATGGTGGTAGATTTTTTTTTTTGGCGTCAAAGTGTGGGACACTTTTCTATCTACCGGGGGAGTCTGATGCAGGAGCATCTTGTATGGAAAAATTAATGGGGAAAAAAAAAATTGAAAAAAAATAAAAATTTTGTGGAAGAGAGAGAAAGTGACGAAAATTAGAGGAGAAATAATAAAAAATAAAAAAGGGGAAAAAGGAGAAAAGAAAGAAAAAGAGGATTTCTATTTTTGAGGTGCATAGGTGGCATAATAGAAAAAAATAAAAAATAAATGATTGTCATTCCATTTATCAAAGTGTGTGGGTAGAATTCTAAAAAATTATGAATATTGTAGAAAGTTGTGGATATTGTGTAGGAGGGATTCTAGAAGGTTGTAGATAAGTCATGCATTGGGTGGTAAGTGTCTATTTAAGCAAGGCATATGAGCATTTCTAATAAAGCTCAAGGGGAAGCTTGAGGAGTAGAAGCTCAAGGAGAAGCTTGAGGAGGAGTAGCTCGAGAAGGAGAAACTTGAGTAGTGGAAGCTTGAGAAGTGAAAGTTGGAAGGTGTGAAAGAGAAGAGGAAAGTGAAGAGTGAGTTTTCTCAAGTCTGTAGATAGAGTGCCGAATGTAAGGCAGTTTACAACAGGATTGTGATGGAGTTGTGAGTGTGTAGACAGAGCGTTGAATGTGAGGCAGTTTACACTTGGATCTTGGATTAGGTTTGTGAGAAGAGCTAGTGGCTGCGGTTTAGAAACAAGGAGGTTGCTTGGTGGCTTGCGAGCACAAGTTGAGATCTCACAGGTTTCTACCAGAGTGTGGATCTGGACTAGCTTGGGCTTGGATTGGATCTTGAGAGATCTTGGAGAAATGTTATTATAATTGCTATTGGACTTTCAAGTTTAATAAAAAAAATTGGGAAGTATTTTATCTCTTTTTGTCTTCATATTTTTGCATTCTTGGTTGTGAATTGGTAAGGGTGGTGTGGCCCATAATCAGTGGTATTAGAGTCGTACTGTCGTCAGTGGTATGTAGAGAAGTACTTCATCATGAAGCATGGTATGAGAAAAAGCCTAACGTAAATCATTTTAAAGTTTTTGGTTGTTTGTCTTATGTTCGCATCCCTGATCAGAATAGGCAAAAGCTAGATGCTAAAAGTGAATCATGTATTTTTGTAAGTTATAGTGAGGAAAGAAAAGCTTATAGATTATTCAATCCTATTACTAATAAGATTTTTGTTTCAAGAGATGTGATTTTTGATGAAGGGGGAGTTTATGGTCATCAAAAACAACATGTTGGAAATTAATTGTAATAGATTTCCACAATCCATAAAATTTTGTATTCGCTTCTCGGTGTGATTGTGTATGTTTTTTAACATCAATGTTTCGGATCATACTCTATGATCCATCATCAGGATGATAAAGAGAGCTAAGAAACAAAATGATATGTTGCAGACCAAGCAAAGCAATAAGAGGAGAGGGAGAGGTAGGTGGGAGTGACACGTAAATCAAGAAAAACTACCCACTGAAGAGAGAGAAAAAACTTGAATAATAAGTTGAAAACTAAAACTAAAGAATTAAAAAACACTAATTAAAAACTAATAAGAGAAGAAAGGGAAACTAGCAAAGAGGCACTTAAGGAAAAAACCAAATAAAACAATAAGAAGAATACAAATTAGGCTATATAAATGCAAAAACAGAAAGGAAAGACCAAGCAAAGAAGCAAATGGAAGGATAGGGAGAAGGAAGGACAGAATGGAGAAAGACAAAAACAAAAAGAGAGGGACAGGGATTGAAAAAATTAAAATTAAAAAATTAAAATTAAAATTGAAAATTAAAAATTAAAATTAAAAATGACAATAAATTAATAAATTAAAGGGAAGGAGAGACAAAAAGAGTAGGAAAAAGACCAAAAAAGAGAAACCAAATATAAATATATATGTACCTTAAAAATAAAAGTCAAAGCCTGCAAAGGAAGTGATGGGGAAAGGGGGAAGGAAAAAAAAAAAAAAAGAAGAAGAAATATTAAAAAATTAAAAAATTAAAAAAAAGGAATCAAAATAAGGATTAAAGAGGAAGAATAATAAAGAAGGATAAATAAATAACTAAAAAATAAAAGGATAGAAATGGAAGAAACCCGAAAAAAATAAAGGAGGAACAAAAGGAGAAAGAAAGACAAGAAAGACCAACAAAGCAAGAAAGAGAAAAATGAGAACTGACACAAAAGATTTACAAAATATAAAGTAAAAGAACACAACGAACAAGAAAGCTAAAAACTAAAAAAGACAAAACCTAGCCTATAAATCAACAGAACCACCTGAGGGAAAGGAGGGGGTGGGGAAGAACAAGGCCAAGGAAGGAAAGGGGGAGGGAAGAGAGAGAAGGAGATTGGAGGCCGGAGGGAAAGGGGAGGACGAGGGGGTAGGGGGTGGCAAGAAAGACGCAAGCGCTACAGAGACGAGAGAAGGAAGAGAAAAGAGAAAGAAGGGGGAGTCAACAGGGGGAACGATGGGGTCTGTAGATGGAAGATAACAGAGGGTGCCACGCTTGGCTAAGGGCCCAACCATCATCACGATTGAGGTTGGAAGGGTGGTTGAAAATTTCAATCGCTTCCTTCATCTTCCTCTTAAAATAGCTATCCTCTTTAGCGAGGATCTGAGTGTTCTCCAAACAAATGTGATGTTTGGTGGAGGAAGAATGCTCGGCTAGGGCCGATTTGTACACTCTATCATGCTTGATGTCAGCACTATGCTCCCTAATTCTTGTGGAGAACGATCTACCCATTTCTCCAATGTACGGAGTCCCACAAGAACAAGAAACTTTGTAGACACCCGAATCAGCGAGAGCATTTTGAGAGTCTTTGAGAGGGGGCACCTGATTCCTGATAGTTGAAAGGGGTTTGAAGGCACAACGAACTCCTTTTTTGAGAAGGATTTTTGAAATTTTATGCGAGATGCCCTCAATGAAAGGAAGGATGACGAAGGGGGTAATGTTGTGCTGGGAAGGGGGGGTTCTTGGGGTGGAGAGAAACAACTTGGCTAGCTTGAAAGCTTTGGAAATATTTTGGTTGGTGTATTTGAGCCTGAAGACTTTGTGAAGGTAGGAAAGCTCATCGTCAATGTTGTCCTTGTCACAAATGCGAAGGGCCCTGAGAGCCAGGGTTTTGAGCACTCCAACTTTTTGGCGAGGGTGGTGATGGGAAGAAGAATGGAGATACAAATCAGTGTGGGTGGCTTTACGAAACACTTGACGACTTAGCGAGTTGTCCGATTTCCTTGAGAGTAAAACATCGAGAAATGGCAGACGCCCATTCCTCTCCAGCTCCATGGTGAAGGAAATACAGGGTTACACCATGTTAAGATGTGCGTGAAATTCTTCTAATTTTTGGAGACCATGAGGCCAAAAAATGTTGGTGTCGTCAACATAGCGTTTCCACCACTTAGGCTTGAAGGGGAAGGAGTGTAAAGCCAAATCTTCGAAGTACTCCATGTAAAGATTGGCAATGATAGGAGAAAGCGGGGAGCCCATAGCTACACCATCGACTTGTTCATAAATAATATCTTGGAAGGTGAAAAAGGTGGATCTTAAACATAACTCCACTAATGTGGCCACCTCTTCATTAACCTTGCGTTTGACAACTTCGATGGAGTCCGAAATGGGGACCTTGGTGAAAAGGGAGACCACATCAAAACTGACCAAAATGTCGTCATTTTCTAGTTTGGCATCTTTGATGAAGTCAACGAAATGGTTGGAGTCTTTGATAAAAGAGTCACACTTACCCACTAAAGGGGAGATCTGGTTCCTTGCGAAGCAGATCTCCCCTTTAGTGGGTAAGTGTGACTCTTTTATCAAAGACTCCAACCATTTCGTTGACTTCATCAAAGATGCAAAACTAGAAAATGATGACATTTTGGTCAGTTTTGATGTGGTCTCCCTTTTCACCAAGGTCCCCATTTCGGACTCCATCGAAGTTGTCAAACGCAAGGTTAATGAAGAGGTGGCCACATTAGTGGAGTTATGTTTAAGATCCACCTTTTTCACCTTCCAAGATATTATTTATGAACAAGTCGATGGTGTAGCTATGGGCTCCCCACTTTCTCCTATCATTTCCAATCTTTACATGGAGTACTTCGAAGATTTGGCTTTACACTCCTTCCCCTTCAAGCCTAAGTGGTGGAAATGCTATGTTGACGACACCAACATTTGTTGGCCTCATGGTCTCCAAAAATTAGAAGAATTTCACGCACATCTTAACATGGTGTCACCCTGTATTTCCTTCACCATGGAGCTGGAGAGGAATGGGTGTCTGCCATTTCTCGATGTTTTACTCTCAAGGAAATCGGACGGCTCGCTAAGTCGTCAAGTGTTTCGTAAAGCCACCCACACTGATTTGTATCTCCATTCTTCTTCCCATCACCACCCTCGCCAAAAAGTTGGAGTGCTCAAAACCCTGGCTCTCAGGGCCCTTCGCATTTGTGACAAGGACAACATTGACGATGAGGTTTCCCACCTTCGCAAAGTCTTCAGGCTCAATGGATACACCAACCAAAATATTTCCAAAGCTTTCAAGCTAGCCAAGTTGTTTCTCTCCACCCAAAGAACCCCCCCTTCCCAGCACAACATTACCCCCTTTGTCATCCTTCCTTTCATTGAGGGCATCTCGCATAAAATTTCAAAAATCCTTCTCAAAAAAGGAGTTCGTTGTGCCTTCAAACCCCTTTCAACTATCACGAATCACGTGCCCCCTCTCAAAGACTCTCGAAACGCTCTCGCTGATTCGGGTGTCTACAAAGTTTCTTGTTCTTGTGGGACTCCGTACATTGGAGAAACGAGTAGATCGTTCTCCACAAGAATTAGGGAGCATAGTGCTGACATCAGGCATGATAGAGTGTACAAATCGGCCCTAGCCGAGCATTCTTCCTCCACCAAACATCACATTTGTTTGGAGAACACTCAGATCCTCGCTAAAGAGGATAGCTATTTTAAGAGGAAGATGAAGGAAGCGATTGAAATTTTCAACCACCCTTCCAACCTCAATCGTGATGATGGTTGGGCCCTTAGCCAAGCGTGGCACCCTCTGTTATCTTCCATCTACAGACCCCATCGTTCCCCCCGTTGACTCCCCCTTCTTTCTCTTTTCTCTTCCTTCTCTCGTCTCTGTAGCGCTTGCGTCTTTCTTGCCAACCCCCTACCCCCTCATCCTCCCCTTTCCCTCCGGCCTCCAATCTCCTTCTCTCTCTTCCCTCCCCCTTTCCTTCCTTGGCCTTGTTCTTCCCCACCCCCTCCTTTCCCTCAGGCGGTTCTGTTGATTTATAGGCTAGGTTTTGTCTTTTTTAGTTTTTAGCTTTCTTGTTCGTTGTGTTCTTTTACTTTATATTTTGTAAATCTTTTGTGTCAGTTCTCATTTTTCTCTTTCTTGCTTTGTTGGTCTTTCTTGTCTTTCTTTCTCCTTTTGTTCCTCCTTTATTTTTTTCGGGTTTCTTCCATTTCTATCCTTTTATTTTTTAGTTATTTATTTATCCTTCTTTATTATTCTTCCTCTTTAATCCTTATTTTGATTCCTTTTTTTTAATTTTTTAATTTTTTAATTTTTCTTCTTTTTTTTTTTTTTTCTTTCTTCCCCCTTTCCCCATCGCTTCCTTTGCAGGCTTTGACTTTTATTTTTAAGGTACATATATATTTATATTTGGTTTCTCTTTTTTGGTCTTTTTCCTACTCTTTTTGTCTCTCCTTCCCTTTAATTTATTAATTTATTGTCATTTTTAATTTTAATTTTTAATTTTCAATTTTAATTTTAATTTTTTAATTTTAATTTTTTCAATCCCTGTCCCTCTCTTTTTGTTTTTGTCTTTCTCCATTCTGTCCTTCCTTCTCCCTATCCTTCCATTTGCTTCTTTGCTTGGTCTTTCCTTTCTATTTTTGCATTTATATAGCCTAATTTGTATTCTTCTTATCGTTTTATTTGGTTTTTTCCTTAAGTGCCTCTTTGCTAGTTTCCCTTTCTTCTCTTATTAGTTTTTAATTAGTGTTTTTTAATTCTTTAGTTTTAGTTTTCAACTTATTATTCAAGTTTTTTCTCTCTCTTTAGTGGGTAGTTTTTCTTGATTTACGTGTCACTCCCACCTACCTCTCCCTCTCCTCTTATTGCTTTGCTTGGTCTGCAACATATCATTTTGTTTCTTAGCTCTCTTTATCATCCTGATGATGGATAATAGAGTATGATCCGAAATGTTGATGTTAAAAAACATACACAATCACACCCAGAAGCGAATACAGAACATGTTGGAAAGCCAAAATCAGTTTTGGATGATGATGATATTTCTGATAATGATAATGAGCAGCTAGCTAATGGTTCTATTTCAAGATCACCAAGCCCACCAAGAAACCCCTCACCAATGCCAAGAGCAAGTCCATCCTTAAGTCCTCCAAGAAAGGTAAGAAGATTGAGTGATATTTATAAAAGGTGTCAAAATCAAGCACATGAAGAAGATCCAATAGGTGAGACAATAAATTTTGCATTACTTGCTAAAGCTGATTTTGAGCCATCATGTTTTGAAGATGCATGTGCTAATGAGGTTTGGATGCAAGCAATGAATGAAGAGATGGATTCCATTATTGGAATGAAACATGGGAGCTTGTAGATCTTCCACACAAGAAGAAGAAGATTGGCACAAAATGGGTCTATAAGACCAAGTATAATAGTGATGGGAGTGTTGAAAGACACAAGGCAAGATTGGTTGCTAAAGGTTTTACTCAAAGGTATGGAATTGATTATGTAGAAACTTTTGCACCAGTAGCAAGACAAGAAACTATTAAGATGGTAATCTCTCTTGCAGCTTAAAAGAAATGGAGTATTTATCACATGGATGTGAAAAGTGCTTTCTTGAATGGGTACTTAGAAGAAGAAGTATATGTGGGATAGCCACAAGGTAAGGTTTTGAGATTCAAGGCAAAGAAGATTATGTGTACAAGTTGAAGAAGGCTTTGTATGGCCTCAAGCAAACACCATGTGCATGGTATGCAAGAATTGATGGATATTTTCAGCAGAATGGCTTTCAAAGAAGTAAGAGTGAACCTACACTTTACTACAAACAAGAAGATAATAATATTCTCATTGTGAGTTTGTATGTTGATGATTTGTTATATATGGGTAGTAGTTCAAAGATGAAAGATGAATTTAAAGTTGCTATGATGAATGAGTTTGAGATGAAAGATTTAGATCTCATGAAGTACTTTCTTGGCATGGAGGTTTATCAAGGTAAAGATGAAATTTTTATTTGTCAAGAAAAATATGCAAAAGATATGTTGAAGAAATTTGATATGGCTGATTGTGAACCTCTTTCCACTCCAATTGCTCATGGAGTTGCATTATGTAGAGATGATGGTGCTGAAATTGTTGATGAGACATCATACAGGAGCATTGTAGGAGTTTGATATTTTTAACTCACACAAGGCCTGATATTGCTTATTCAGTTTCATTGGTTTCAAGGTATATGAAAAATCCATCAGTGGAACATATGAAGGCAGCCAAGAGAATTTTGAGGTATGTGAAAATCACGGTAGATTTTGACATTCACTATTCTTCTAATAAGTTTGAGCTTGTTGGCTTTAGTGATTCAAATTGGGGAGATTGTTTGGATGACCAAAAATCTACATCTGGTAATTGTTTTTCTTTGGGTTCTGGTTTAGTTACATGGAGTTCAAAGAAGCAAAGTATGGTTGCTCTCTCTTCTACAAAAGCGGAATATGTTGCGGTCACTTCAGTTGGCACACAAGCTTTATGGCTTAGAAAGCTTCTTGAAGAAATTGGAGAGATACAAGTTTAGCCTACTGTGTTTTTTTGTGACAAAATAAGTACCATTAAATTGGCCAAGAATCCAGTTCATCATAGTAGGACCAAACACTTTGATCTGAAACATTTCATCAGAGATTTGGTACAAAATAAAGCAGTTGAGTTGAAGTACATCAGCACAAAGGAGCAAATCACAGACATCTTCACAAAGGCAGTTGTAAAAGATTAATTTTTGGTACTCAGAGATCAGATTGTGAGCCCTCTCAGCATCAAGGGAGAGTATGAAGAATTGATGCCGTTAACAACTCCAGGTCTACCATTCAACTCCAACTCCATTGCACATCACAATGAGTAGATTTGGCATGAGATCAAGACTTCATTCTCACCGTCAAAGCTTTCAGTTCTAATTTCTATTTCTTGTTTGCTTTCTTAATAAAGAGCATGTTGACTGGTAGTCCATGCATTAGAATCTAGTCATCAATAGTTTAAGTTCAGTTCAAATAATAACTCTTAAGTTGCACCATATCTTCAATGCGGTGAACTTTGCGTCATTACATGTTCAATGCACTGTATTATTGCCTTGATTGTAGCCTTCAATAATGTCTATGCTGCCATTATGAGTTGGGCTATAAGCTATTTCTTTTTTACACACAAAAAAAAAAGAGCCAATTACATTGTTGTTGTCTGCGGCTCATATATTGTGATCATGAATTTGAATAAAATAAAATAAACAGAGTATCCTCCCTTCTTGAGCAGAGTAGCATATTTTAATTTTATATATTGTTGATTTTTGAGTATTGGATATTATTTTCTTTACTGTTGTTTCGATCTTTCAGGTTTCTACACATATTTGGGGACTGGATGCGTCCTCCGCAGGGATGTCTTATGTAGAAGTGAACCAGAACACAGTTCCTTGAACTTTGTCGAAGAGTTGATTAGATCATTGATTAAAAGCATGCGAAACGTGGCTCCATCTAAGTGATTTGAGGAGGCATAAGAGCTCGCCAGGTGTGGCTATGAGAAGAACACCCAATGGGGCAAAAAGGCAAACACATGTTAAAGCCTTGATAAATTTTATCAGCCGGGTGTTAATTATTGTTAGTTGGACAGCTGTTATTTCTGACCCGGAAATAGCTGCACTATTTATGGGTAGCTTGGACAGCTGTTCGTCCTTATCTATGAATAGCAGTTGTATTTATGGGTGGTTTGGACAGCTGTTTGTCCACTTGCCAAAAATTAGTAAATGGTTATTATTTACTAATTTTAGAGATTCCCTTTTGGACACCTTGCAACCAATTCTATTATTGGCTGTTGAGTTGTCTTAATCTCAGCCGTTGGTTTGATTTAATCTCGGTCGTTCGTTTACCAACGAGAGTAGTATAAAAAGGGGTCTAGGGGGCATTTGGAGGGTACAGAAGAAGAAGCTTCTGTGAAGCAGTTTGCAGTGTTAGCAAAGTGTTTTGCAGTGTTAGCAAGGGCACGATGAAGAAGCTTTGGTGAAGCAGTTTGCAGTGTTAGCAAACAGTCTTGCAGTGTTAGCAAGGGCGCAGTATTAGCGCAGGGATAGCAGTGAGAAATATCAGTGGGAGAAATTAGGAGGTTGTCGAAGTTCTGCCAGTGTGAGGCAAGGAATTTTGTATCTCTTGATTTGCTGAAGTTTAATATAATTTCTCATCTGTAGAACTGGTTTTCCCTTAGGGGTTTTTCCAGGGACAATTTGTCCGAAAATATTGTGTTGATTCTGTTGCGCATTTCTTTCCGTATTTTAAGTGAAGTTGCAGTTGTGTTATTTTTCGATATTAGCTGAGAATTTGTTTTCAGCAGTTTAATAATCATTTGTGATAGGAGATTAATAATCAGTGACTGCAATAGTTTGATTTTTCACATGGTATCAGAGCCTAGTTAAGGGTAGAAGAGTTTTGCCCTAGGAAAGAAATTTTGATCTCTTTAGATTTATTATTGCTTTAAACCCTTGAGATGGCTTCAGCTGGTTTGAGAGATCAGGATAGATATGATGGTGCCTCAAATTTTGGTGTCTGGAAGGCCAGAATTTCTTTATTGTTGGAAGAGAATGGTATCAAGGATTATGCTACCAATGGTGTACCTATACCAATGGATGCAACACAGCTTGCAGCATATAGGAAGGACGATGCCAAAGCGAGGAGAATTATCCTTGATGGTGTCAAGGATCATATTGTTCCACATATCTCGGAGCTAGATACAGCAAAGAAGATGTGGGATGCCATTCTAAATCTGTACCAGAATGCTACCACTAACAGGAAGTTGATTCTCAGAGAGAAGCTAAAGAATACCCGGATGAATCAGGGAGAAGACGTCACAAGTTACCTCACCAGGCTCAGACTTGTCAAGGATGAGTTAGCAGCTGTTGGAGATAGCCCTAGTGATGATGAGCTAGTGAGAATAGCCCTAAATGGGTTTACTAAAAAATGGAGTGTCTTTGTTCAAGTTGTCAGTGGACGAGATACTTTACCGAGTTGGGATCGACTATGGACTGATTTCACTCAGGAGAAGTTTAGACTAAGTCTTGTCAATGGGGCCAACAAGAGTCAGAAAAATGAGGTGGAACAAGAGAACGTTGCCCTAGCGGGTAAAGCGAAAGCAAAGAATGGATCTAGCAAAGGATCAAATTCACAAAGTGAAAAGAAGAAGAAGGACCTTTCTAAGGTTAAGTGCTTTGGATGTCACGAGTTTGGCCACTATGTCAGTGATTGCCCAGAGAGGAAAAAGGGTAAGAAGTAGGTGGCAGCTTCAGCAAGTGCAGAAGAACTCTCCAGCAGAATGGAAGATGAGTTTGCACTCATAGCTTGTA
Organism: Cupressus sempervirens; assembly: GCA_028749045.1. NCBI lineage: Eukaryota > Viridiplantae > Streptophyta > Pinopsida > Cupressales > Cupressaceae > Cupressus > Cupressus sempervirens. The sequence continues at coordinate 441,499,160 of CM053789.1, forward strand.
TGGTTAGCTCAACCTCACAGTGTGTTTGGTATATAGATAGTGGGGCATCATTTCATATGACAGGAGTTAGAGAGTACTTCTCCAGTTACAAGGAGGAGGACACCAACATCCAGATTTCTATGGGAAACTTGTCCAAACTCAACCCTGTTGGGAAAGGGACTATTCAGTTTCAGAGGGAGAATGGAAAGATAATTCCTCTTCATGATGTGTTATATGTGCCGGGCTTAGGTATGAATTTGATTTCTGTATCTGTTCTTCAGGATAGGGGGTATAATGTACTCTTTAGAGGGACACATGTGTTGATTAAGCACAATGATTGGAAATCACCCATAACTATTGGAGTTAGGAGTGGTCGCCTTTATAGATTGCAGTTTGATACTCCTAAGGCACTTATGAGCAACAATAATCCTAGAGATCTTGGAGAGCTATGGCATAGGAGGTTGGGCCATATTCATCATGGAGCACTTAGATTGCTTCGTGAGACCGTGGCAGGTGTTCCGGAGGTGAGCACAGAGCATGACGATACATCTAAGGAGAAAGATGTAGATCCCACTTTATATAGACAGTTGATTGGTTCACTTATGTATTTGGTCAACACTAGACCAGATATAGCATTTGCAGTAAACTCTCTTAGTCAGTTCATGGTTGAACCAAAGAGAATGCATTGGATAGCAGCTAAGCATGTGCTACGTTACTTGTGTGGTACAGTCGAGTATGGGATCAGATATGTTCGAGGTGAAGGTATCAGGTTGATAGGCTATACTGACGCAGATTGGGCAGGAAGTACAATAGACAAAAGGAGCACTTCAGGGTATTGTTTCAGCTTGGGATCAGGAGTTGTATCTTGGTTCAGCAGGAAGCAGAAGTTTGTGGCTCTAAGTTCAGCAGAAGCAGAATACATAGCAGCTAGCATGGCGACATGTGAAGCTATATGGCTTCGGAAGTTGTTAGTAGCCTTGTTTGGTCAGAAGGTTGAGACTACTGTGATACATTGTGACAATCAGAGTTGCATCAAGTTGTCTGAAAATCCAGTGTTTCATGATAGGTCTAAACATATAGATATCAGATATCACTTCATCAGAGATTGTGCACAAAGGGATACTCAGGAGTTTGTGGGAGCTCCTAGGAAGAGTACTAGACAGCGAAGACAACCATCCAAGTTCAATGACTATGTTAGTCAGTTGGTAGATAGTAAGCCTTCTAGCTATCAGGAAGCTGCACAACATCAGGTATGGCGAGATGCTATGGTTGAGGAATATTCTTCAATAATGCAGAATGATGTATGGGAGGTAGTACCTAGACCAATAGATAGGGCTGTAGTTGGATCACGCTGGATTTATAAGATAAAGCACGGTGCAGATGGTAGCATCAAGAAATACAAGGCTAGGTTTGTGGCAAAGAGGTTCTCTCAGAAGGAGGGAATAGACTATGATGAGACATTTGCTCCAGTTGCCAGGTATACTTCTATACGAGCTGTAATCTCACTTGCAGCACAGATGGGATGGCAGATCCATCAAATGGATGTCAAGACAGCATTCCTCAATGGTGAGTTGAAGGAGGAGGTATACATAGAACAACTAGAAGGCTTTGTAGCACATAGCAAAGAGACCCACGTGTGCAGATTGAAGAAAGTTGTTCGACTACAATACATACCTACAGATGAGCAGGTAGCAGACATTCTGATGAAGGCTTTGGGAAAGGCCAAATTTATCTTCTTCAGAGATAAGATGGGTGTTATGCAGAACAGCTTCCTCGCTAAGAGGGAGTGTTAATTATTGTTAGTTGGACAGCTGTTATTTCTGACCCGAAAATAGCAACACTATTTATGGGTAGCTTGGACAGCTGTTCGTCCTTATCTATGAATAGCGGTTGTATTTATGGGTGGTTTGGACAGCTGTTTGTCCACTTGCCAAAAATTAGTAAATGGTTATTATTTACTAATTTTAGAGATTCCCTTTTGGACACCTTGCAACCAATTCTATTATTGGTTGTTGAGTTGTCTTAATCTCAGCCGTTGGTTTGATTTAATCTCGGTCGTTGGTTTACCAACGAGAGTAGTATAAAAAGGGGTCTAGGGGGCATTTGGAGGGTACAGAAGAAGAAGCTTTCGTGAAGTAGTTTGCAGTGTTAGCAAACAGTCTTGCAGTGTTAGCAAGGGCACGGCGAAGAAGCTTTGGTGAAGCAGTTTGCAGTGTTAGCAAACAGTCTTGCAGTGTTAGCAAGGGCACAGTGTTAGCGCAGGGATAGCAGTGAGAAATATCAGCAGGAGAAATTAGGAGGTTGTCGGAGTTCTGCCAGTGTGAGGCAAGGAATTTTGTATCTCTTGATTTGCTGAAGTTTAATATAATTTCTCATCTGTAGAACTGGTTTTCCCTTAGGGGTTTTTCCAGGGACAATTTGTCCGAAAATATTGTGTTGATTCTGTTGCGCATTTCTTTCCGTATTTTAAGTGAAGTTGCAGTTGTGTTATTTTTCGATATTAGCTGAGAATTTGTTTTCAGCAGTTTAATAATCATTTGTGATAGGAGATTAATAATCAGTGACTGCAATAGTTTGATTTTTCACACCGGGTCAATTATTTTGGAAATAATTTCTGATGGTGAATTCATGATGTTACAGGTTGGAATGCTATACGATTGTGCAGTGGCAGATACTTTGATAGGATATTCTATACACTGCAGAGGATGGAAATCTGTCTTCTTCTCTTCCAATGGAGATGCTTTTGTGGGGTGCGCGCCTGTTAATCTGATTGATACTCTCGTGCAAAATAAAAGATGGGTAACCGGTTTCCTGGAGATATTTTGTAGCAAATACTGTCCCGTCACATATGGTATCCGCCATGTGAAACTAGCAAAGAACATGTGTTACAGCTATTACTTTCTCTGAGCTCCATCTTGCTTACCTCTGATCTGCTTCGGTGTATTGCAGGCTCTATGCATGGTTGCGGGCCGATCTTTATTTCCCAAGGTAGTTTTACCCTCTTTGAGTTTCGCATATGCACTAGTAACCATCTTCACAATAAGAAAAATATGTAGTCTTTCTACAGTCCATGAAATTTGTAAAAGCTTTTCATTTTTTATAATAATTAAGAGTTTTCTGTTTGTTCGATTCCAGAAACCACGTATCTACAATCTGTGCAAATAATTCCTTATACTTTCATAGTCATAACTTTGTAATTTAAACGTCTTTTGGATTAAGTCACAAATCCATTATTACACTTGATAAAATAATCTGAAAACTATTAGACCTTGCAGATTTCAGATCCATGGGTTCTCCTCTTTCTATTTTTACCAGTATGTACATATGCACAGAATGCTCTAGAGTTTATATATGTAGGAGGAGGCTCTGTAAAATCTTCGTGGAATGATCAGAGGATGTGGATGACAAAAGGTATGCCATCCAATCTGTTTGGGCTCATTCAAGTAGTCTATCAATTACTTGGAATATCCAAAGTGGGTTTCGAGGTGACAAGCAAAGTGTTTGATAGCGAAGCAGCCAAATGCTACGAGGCGGAGATTTTTGAGTTTGGGGTTTCCTCTACCTTGTTTATACTATTTACTACCATAGTGCTAATAAACCTCATGGCGTTGGTTTTTGGAATTGCAGATGTTGTGATAGAAGGTTACTCAGCCATGGAGAGTATGTTCGTGCAGCTGATGGTATCAAGCTTCATAGTTATAAATAGCTATCCCATATACGAGGTTGTGTGGGTAAGGAAAGACAAGGGAAGCATTCCCATGTTCATCACTGTATTCTCCACACTGGCTGCCGCATTTACTTCTACCATATCCTGTACCTCTAAATATTTAATTTAACATTTACTGCTCGTGATTTTTAAGATAATATTTAACCCGTAAACAAGGGTAGAAAATCTTGAAATGCATTGTACTCGACAACAAATGGTGCAAGGCTTTAACATTATTGGTGAATAAGCCAGTGAATTGAACTAAGCTTTGTGTTACAAATTTAAAATGTAATCATTGTATAGCTGACTGCCACTTTACTTAAATAACACAGTTAAAGCGTTCATATCATATTTATTCTCCAATACCCTCAAATACTCATTAGCTTGTGCAATATTATATACAAGTTATTATGCACGAGTCTAAGGATCTGTCTAAAGCAGATCTTGCCTAGTTTGATCTCAGTTGAACAAAATTGATTTATACATCGAATTCTTGATTGTATTCTGAATATGCATGAAAGAATCCATTCTTTAATTGTGAATAAAAGAGTTAGTTGTTCTTGTTAAGTTGGACGTCCTTAACATTTACGATAGCTATTTCGATTTCTTGTGGTCTTTGCCTTGTACAGTTGTTCTCTTGGTTGATTTCGAAAATGAGGTTTTCAGTCACTGTTATTGGTCTTTGCTTTTTTTTCGTTCATTGGTTTAAGAGGGCTTAGACCTTATATTCCTTTTTCTCTTTATCTTCAATATGTGAAAATAAAATCAGAACACAAAAAAAAAAATCGCTTTGCAACAACTAATGTCAAGTGACAGTTCTGCTCAGCACCAATGGATGCTGAGTGATAGGAGGGTGTCAAGTAAGCTCCGCACAAGAGGAAGCCGAGTGAACTCGGCGCAAGTATATGACAAGTAAGCTTGGTAGTAAGCAATGCCGAGTGAGTTTGGTAGCCACTACAAAGTGGTGCTCGACAGAAGAGGATGTCGAGTGAGCTTGGTAATAACTACAAAGAGAACTCAGTTAGAGAAAATGAAAAAAGGACTTGGTAAAGACCAAACCGAGTGGGCTGTAAACTAAACTTACAATCTAGATTGTTCCACCATTTAAACCAGAGAGCCGAAGGATAAAGATTTCAAATGTCGACTTATCAAATGAAAAATATTATGCAATGAAGAATAGAAGAAGAACAATATATTTTAGTATGCTTGCTTGCTTTCTATTCAAATCTGATAAAGCTATTACAAAATGGGAGCATTTGGCTTCAACTAGAAAATCCTTAAGTCTTCAAACTGATAAAACCTAAAACTTAAAACTTAAAACTTACAGCTCTAATGGCTGCATACAACAATGCCTAGAGCAATCACTGCTTCATAGGTCAAATCAATGATAACTTACAAAATGACAAGAAGAAACACATGCACCTGCATACAAGAGAATAAACTTCCTTCTATCTTCTAAATTCTGAAGACTTGATCTGCTAATGAATTTCTTTCTTTGCTCTATGCTCTTGCACTTCTCCGCTCTACTCTTTTGCAACTCTCTAATCTCTAGGGGAAAAAAAATCTGATACATTCCTTTTTGTCTCTCTTCAAAAAAAGTGTTTTCCCCCTCTTTTCCAAATTTGGACTCACCTATCGTGCATTAATTTTTTTGACTGTTTTGCTAGCCATTAGGGTGGTAGGTGAGCATTTGGCTCCAAGGGAAAACTTACCACATTCAATATTTCAACACTCCCCCTTTTTCCCAAGCCAAACCAACAAAGATCACTCTTGATCCAAATCAACTACACCAAGACTCTCTCATAGGTGTACAAAGGTTCCAATGCTTAAAGGCTTAGTAAAAAAGTTTGCTAGCTACTGCTCAGACTTGCAAAATTTTATTTTGATAGCTCCATTCTCCACCAAATCTCTGATGAAGTGATATCTAATCTCTATATGCTTGCTTCTCCCATGGAAGACTGGATTCTTGGATAATGCAATTGAGGAAATGTTGTCATAGTAAATTGTGGTTTCACCCTCTTGCCTTTCATTTAAGTCTATCAAGATCACACTGAACCAAATAGCTTGACATGTTGCTGCATTTGCTACTATGTATTTAACCTTTTCTGTAGATTGAGCAACAGTAGGTTGCTTCTTGGATGCCCATGAAATTTTACTCGATCCCATATGGAATATGTATCCAGAAGTTCTCTTCCTATCATCTAAACTTTCAATCCAATCACTATCCGTGTAACCAACCAACTTGAAATCATTTAGTGTAGCATACAAAATCTCAAATCGCTTGGTACCATTCACATACCTTAGGATTCTCTTTCTCACTTGCCAATAGGAGTCCTGTGGTGTTTTCATAAATCTAGAAATCAAATTTACTGCATGCATTATGTCTGGCTGAGTTGTAGTCAAATACATTAAACTTCCAACCATACTCTTGTATAGTGTTTGATTCACACTTTTGATACAATCTTCCTTGCTCAACTGTATACCTATTGCTGTTGGTGTTGGGGCTGCCATTGCTATGATAGCACACATGATTTCCATTCTTGCAATTGGGGCATATGTCTCATCATAATCTCTACCATATTGCTGATTGTACCCCTTGGCTAGTAAACGTGCCTTATGCTTATCTATTTTTCCTTTAGCATTGCACTTGGTCTTGTAAACTCATTTTACTCCAATCACTTGTTTCTTGGGAGGCAAAGTAGTTAACTCCCATGTCTCGTTTCTTTCAATAGCATCTATCTCCTCATCCATGGCATTACACCATTTCTCTTCAGTCATAGCTTCCTCAAAATAAATTGGATCACTATGAGAAAATAATACAAAATTTACACTCTCAGCATAATCTTCATCATACCTTTCTTCTTGGTATATCTCTCTTAGACTCTTAATCTTTCTTAGCAATAGAGAGGTGAGAGTAAGATCTAAATTTTTAGTATTGCTATTGCTACTATTTTGCATACTAGTTCAGGACTATCTTGATGTGTTTGGAGATGTTGCTTGGCATGTTAATCGATGCTTGCCTTTTTGCCTTTGTCTGCAATCCATCTTAGCTACTCCATCTTCTTATTGATCACCAATTTCATCTTCTTCCTCTTCAATAGTAGGCACTTTACTTGAAGTGGTTGAGGATTCATTTACCGAGCCATCCCAAGACTAATTTTCAAGAAACTCCACATCTCTTGAAATGATGAGCTTCTTGGTGATTGGACCATATAGCCTATAGGCTTTTGATTCTGAGCTATACCCTGTGAAGATGCACTTCACACCTTTTTCACCCAGCTTTTTCTTTTATTTTTTAGGCACATGTGCATATGCTACACATCTCAACACTCTCAAGTGTTCAACTATCTATCTATTCCTTGACCAAGGCTCAAGAGGTATATTGTCACAAACTGACTTTGTAGGACACCTATTAATCAAATATACTATTGTTACTACAACTCCTCCCCAATATTCAATTGAGAGCTCTTTTGCTTTCATTATGCTTCTTGCCATTTCAACAATGGTCCTATATTCTTTCTCTCAACCACTCCATTTTGCTATAAAGTATAACTGGCTGTAAGCTCTTTTCTTATGTCATTTTTCTTACAAAAATTTACAAACATATTGGAAGTATACTCCCATCCTCTATCTGATCTTAGGACCTTAATATAGTGTCCACATTCTTTTTTAGCTATGGATTTGAATTCAACAAATTTATCAAATGCTTCAGATTTGTTGTTCAAAAAATATACCCATGTTCTACAACTAAAATCATCTATGAATGTCATAAAATAAGTACTCCCCCCAATAGAACTAGTTTGCATAGGGCCTACCAAATTAGAATGCACCAATTCTAATGGTGCTCTAGCCCTTCTAGAATTTCTAGAATTAAAGGGAAGCCTATGTTCCTTACCCAATCTACAAGCCTCGCACTTGTCATATGAATATAAAATGCTTGGAAAACCATCTAATATTTTTTTCTTGGACAAAAAATTTAAACTAGCAAAGTCAAGATGTTTATACCTGAGATGCCAAAGCTTGGACTGGTCTTCAATCATTCTCCTAAGAGTTGATTGCTAATGTACTGCTATACATGCATGCTAGAGAGGTGTAATATTGACTTGAGAAGACAATCATGTCTCTATCTTCAACAGAAACATCCATTTCTTTGTCATTTGGATTGCTGCAAGTAATCTATTACTCTCATCCTTCTTATGAATCACACACTTGTCATTTTCCATCAGCGCCTTGTCCCTTTTGAATGAGTTGTCCAACACTCATCAAATTGTACTTCATACCAAAGGCAAAATATACATTTTATATCTCCTTCTTTTCACCTTACTCGGTACAGACCATAATAGATTCTTTGCCTACTATGGAAATGGTTCCATTATTTGCCATCTCAATTTCAAACTTAAAAGTCTAATCAACAAAAGAAAATACACTTTCATTATCACTCATGTGGTTTCTACATCCATTGTCCAGGTGCCACACCTCAGGGCTGCCTTCTTCACTAATGTTACATATGATGAAGGTTGTGGGATTGATTGCATTTCCCATGTTCACATCAACCACATTAGCATTCTACTTTGACTAATCACCCTATTTCTTCCAACATTCACTTGCATAATGCCCATACTTATGACAGTAGTAGCATTCAACATTGCTCTTGTTCGAGTTGTAATTCTTTTTACATCCTCTAGAGCTATTTTGAGAGGTGCTTGCTCCCTCTTGGTTGCTTCCTCATCTTGAGCTTTCAACACCAACATTCCTTTGACAATTCCTTCCACAACCTTTGCTTCTTGAGCCTCTATCAGATCCATTTCTTCCTCTCCCCTTGCCTCTTTAATTTTTTTGAGCCTTGAAATATTGCACTTGGAAAGTAGTTGCTGACCTATTTATTCAGTGCTCATGGGTTTGAAGAGTTCCCATCAACTCATCCATGGTCAATGTGGTGAGATCCTTTCCTTCCTATATGGTCATCACAAGGTTTTCATATTTTTGAGGTAAACTCCTTAGTATCTTCTCTACAATCCTCTACTCATCATATTCTTCTCCATTTGATTTAACATGGTTTATCAAAGTGGAGATTCATGAATTAAACTCTGCAATAGGTTCATTGTCCCTCATCTAAAGATTCTCAAACTCTCTTTTAATCATTTGTAGCTTCACTACTCTGGCTTTATCAGACCCCTTGAAGTTTTTCTCAAGAATATCCCATGCTTCTTTTGCATAATTTGCTACTACAATCTTGGGAAATACTATCTCTGTCTCTACCTCAATCAGACTTAATGCCTTTGCATCCTTTCTCCTTCATTCTTTCAATTGAGTCTTTTGATTGTTGGTAAGGGTAGCATACTAAGTTGGGTCTATCACATCATTGAACCCATTAATCACAAACTCCCACAAATCATTTGCAACCATTATGGTTTTCATTTTCTTTGCCCATGTATCATAATTTTGTCCATTAAAAGATAGTGGTTGCTGCCATGTCTTTCCTACATCTCCTACCATGTCAAATATCTCAAAAAAAAATGTCCTAACTCACTATGGATGTGGAGCCTTAAAGCTCTAATACTATGTGAGAAAATAAAATCACAACCCAAAAATTTTTTTTTGCTCAACAAAAACTAATGCCAAGTGATAGTTTTGCTTGGTACCAATGGATGCCAAGTGACAAGAGGGTGCCAAGCAAGCTTAGCACAAGAGGAAGCCAAGTGAACTCAGTACAATTATATGTCAAGTGAGCTTGGTAGCCACTACAAAGTGGTGCTCGGTAGAAGAGGATGCCGAGTAAGCTTGATAATAACTATAGAGAGAAATCATTGAGAGCAAACAAAAAAGGACTTGGTAAAGACTGAACCGTGTGGGCTGTAAATTGAACCTACAACCTAGATTTTTCCACCACTAAAACTAGAGAGCTAAAAGATGAAGATTTAAAATATGAACTTATCAAATGCAAAATATTATGCAATGAAGAATAGAATAAGAATAATAGATTTTAATATGCCTACTTACTTTCTTTCTATTCAAATATGATATAACTATTACAAAACTGAGTGCATTCAACTTCAACTAAAAAACCCTAAAATCTTCAAACTAATAAAACTTTAAACTTATAGCTCTAATGGTTGGATACCACAATGCCTGGAGTAATCATTGTTTCATAGGTCAAATCAATGATAACTTACAAAATGACAAGAGGAAATATGTGCAACTGCAAACCTAAGAACAACTTCCTTCTTTCTTCTAAACTCTGATGAGTTGATATGCTGATCGATTTCCTTGTTTGCTATGTGCTCTTGCACTTCTTTGCTCTACTTTTCTATAACTTTATGATCTCTATGAAAAAAATTTGATACATTCATTTTTGTCTCTCTTCAAAAAAAATGTTTTCCCTCTCTTTTCAACTTTGAACTCACCTACCATGCACTAATTTTTCTAATCACTCTATTGGTTGTCAAGGTGGTAGGTGGGCATTTGGCTCTAGGGGAAAACCTACTGCATTCAATATTTCAACACAACGTAGAAGTTTTCTTGAGACAATTTTTGTAGAAGGAAGTTAGAATTATTATACTTAAGACCTTTCTCCTTGGGGAGTGCAAGTTTTTTCCTACTAATAGTTCATTACTCATGGCATTGTTTTTTATTTTTTATGACAAATCCATTTTAGGAAGGTAAAAATCTTACTATTTCTTTATAAATATGAATTTTAATTGGGTCAAAAGTTTGGTCTACCTAAAGCTTATGAAGATATGATAGAATGGAAACTATTTTTTGATGTATTGTGAGATCACCTTATACTCCTTTTTCTCTTTATCTTCAAGGTAAAATCTGCCTTGATACAATTTGTGTAGAAGGAAGTTAGAATTATTATACTTAAGATCTTTCTCCTTAGGGAGTGCAAGTTTATTCCTACCGATAGTTCATTACTCATGGAATTTATTGATTTTTAAATGAAAAATCTATTTCTAAAGGTAAGAATCTTATTATTTCTTTATAAATATGAATTTGCATAGGGTTAAAAGTTTGGTCTACCTAAAGCTTATGAAGATATGAAAGAATGTCCAAACTATTTTTTGATGTATTGCAGGACCACCTTCAACATATCAAGGATTATCAATTTGTTTGAACATGGTCTAAATTTCTTTTTGCCTAAACTTATTAATAGAATTTATGCTAAAAATTTTGCAAGGAAAGGAGTTTTACTTATTTAGGTGTGTAAGTTGCAACTTATCTTCAGTTTGTTATATAATCTATTTATATATTTTATGATTCTCCATAAAGCGCCAAAGAATTTTTTGATAAAAATGAAGGAGCTTTAGAAAGAATTATTATGAACTAGTTTAGAATCCAACTATAGGATACATTTGGTCTCCAACAATAATGTCAATTTTCCTAGAACATTAGGGGATTTCACTATATAGAGGATTAATTAATTCAATATAGGTCTTACATCTAAATGAATGTCAAGGATTTCAAAGAAAGGAATTTGTGGAATAATATTATTAATAATATGTATTGTGATCCTTCAAAATATTTTGGGGCTTTTTAACTTATATATAAGACCAATGGATTTCTTCTAGGCTCTATGGAATTTCATGGCCATTTCCATGTCAATTATTCCCAATGGTTTTAAGTTTGTTCTAGGAAATGGGTACAAGATTTATGATTTGATAATCTGGTTGATTAGAGATTCTCCTATTGATCTATCTAATTTTCGCAATCAATTTAAATTTTTATAAGATAGTTTTATTGATGGATGGGTAATTATATTCATATTTTCACCCAAAGTTCTAAACCTAAATCCACTTGACCACTCTTTGGCACTAATTGAAGAGAAGTGATGTATGATCCATATCTTGATCCTTAAGATGGAAAACTCATTTTTACAGATTATTCTTCTAGTGGTTCCTTCTTTGTCTAGGAGGCCACCACGATGCAAATAAAAGTGTTCTCTCCCCAACCATTTTGGACTCTAGTCTAGATCCCTCAAATTATTCCAAAAATAAAAATAAAAAATCATGTAGTTTCAAGTTTACAATGAAACATTTGCAATTGAAAAACATTTCAATAGGGGGTTTGCTATCCATCATAGGTATTTTAATGTAAAGAAGTTGTAAAATTTTCTCTCCATATCCTCTTTAATTGGTTTTTTGTTAATAGGTTATTTTTTAAGTCTTGGCCACCTATCCTAGATTTTCTCTTTCTTTTCTTCTAATTGTTTGTCTTAATAGGCCTCATAATCCTTAAATCTCTTCATATAACTATTTTTTTCTCTTATTATGCAAAACATATCTTTGTGAGTCTAGAATGAAATAAATCACTTGATTTTTAGGGATTTTTTTTTCTCCTGTTGAGGTCGTGGCTATCAAAATACAAAGAGACATATAGGAAAACTTGTTTTTTAGCTTGTAATAATTTGAGACCTTTTTATCTTCAGTTTTGTGTATCTCATTAGGATATTCAAATGTAAAATATCTGGAGGCTTTACTAGGATATACCCACTACCATTCATAAATCAAAACAACTCAGAGATGGAGTTATTTTAAAAGTGATCTTAAAGGGACAATTAACATTATTATAAATAATGTAGCAAGGGGATAACCTAAATTTATTGGTTGTGGGGAGTATCATGTGATTATAATGGTAGGTTTTTGTCACTAATGGCCATCCCTCTAGAAGATCTAGAAAACCACTGTTTGAGGCATTACCTACATGGATATTAAATTTTTTATTTATAATGTGTTAGGATTAAGAAGATATAAATAATAATTACATGAAAATATAACCAATATTAGAAAATTATTAATTTCACAAAAGAAAATACAAGACACACACATTTAACATGGGCCACCCAATCCCTGGGCTACATCAACAATCTGTAATTCCTTACAGCTGAATACCACTAAAAGAACCTACAATGTCATCATACATTATGAAATACCTAACCCAAATCCATTTGATACAAGATTTTTTCCGCTTACAAATTACAAATAGAATAAGCCGACTAATAGAAAAATATATAACTTCTAATGCTTGGGGCCACTGACCCTAAGATCCTATAAGGGACACTACCCCTTGACCCTACCTAGGGAACTTCCTTAGAAACCTACAAGGGGCATTTCCCCTAGACTCCTAGATCATGGTTGTCTTCGCCCCAAATCCCCATACTAAAATATGGGGCAAAAATACGCTGAATAAAGTGGGGAAAAATTAACCTCTGAGTTTGCTTAGGATCTACATGACAACATAATGGACTCAAGAAGGCCTGTGTTGTAAGTCACTCATTAAATATCACTTTTATAAGGTATTTGATACATTAATTAGATTATAAAGAGATTGGTCATAGATAGGGAATTAATATGGTTAACACTTTTGAAGAGTATCACATATCTTATATTTCTGAGAAGAGAATAGGGTTGCCAAGAGGGTTTCTAATACATGTGTTATGTACTTCCTAATGATAATAATCTGGGTTTAGTGATTTAATCCCCAATGATACCACACTACAATTAGTTGAACATTATAAATCTAGTTACGCTATTGGATTTTAAGAGAATTATGTTTTTGTTCTTTCATCTCATGTTAAGGAACTTATTGATTTTTCTCTCTCCATTAAAAATGTGTAGTGGAAGAGTCACATTATACAAGAAAATTAGAAAATTTAATTGTAATGTTTTCTTGGTGTTCAACAACATCTATTCCTTCTAGGTCTCTATGCATTATGGGAAGTTCTAGGAATATTGTTTGTCTCACTTCCTAAAATAAATAGTAATAAAATCCTTTAATCTTTAATGAATTATCTATGGAAAGCTTAACACACTATATGGTAGATCCACATCAAAGTGATCAAAATGTCACTAAGATATTGGTTTTTAGTTCAAATAAGGGTGATGCAAAGCCACAAAGGAAACAAGGTTTCTCATCAAAACTCCTAAAAAAAGCCTTTTAGGAACTTTAAAAGATACAAGAAACTACTTCCTTATGAAAAAGAAAAAGTTCAATGAACCCCATGAAATAAAAAATGGAAAATTTTCAATACTTATACGTCTCACATCAAAACCTTCTTTTGATGTCTCTAATAAAATTAGGTGTAGTCTTATACACATGAGGTTAAACTACCATCAAGTTGTAGAGGATGGAATAGACTTTTTTTTCTTTCTTCACTTTCTTATGGGGACCCATCTATACCAAAAACAACTATTACTTTGTTTTTACCCAAACCCTTATTGCCAAATTCTTTGTGAGCATTAGTTTAGATGTTTTCCACCTAAAATTTTCCAAGCTCACAAAAAATGTTCAAAAATAAAATGAATTTCTAAATATTTTATTTTTCCATGCATAACATATCACAAAACAATATTTTTCTCTCACCTTTTAAGTTCATAATTTAAAATTGGTTGGACAAGTCTAATTTGGGAATTAGCCTTCTTTTAGAAAGTTGTTGGTGTAATTAAATATTACTAATTTCACGTTACTTTAGTTTAATTAGGATAATACATTTTTATATTTCTTGTCATGTAGACACATAGGATTTTACACTTTATTTGAGAGCACATTGTCTCACACCTCTCTTTGTGTGATATAACTTTGTGTTTTACCCTCTCATCATTTCACATAGTTTCATGCACAATGAAGGACAATACACCTTTTGTGGACATGTGCTTAGTTGTTATTCTTATCACTTGCATGATTCCTAGTTATCTTATATTGCATATACATTCAAGCACATCTAAATGTATTGAATCCATTACCCATTATTATTTTGATCATTAATGAATCAAGTCATTTGAGGATCATATCACTTTGTCATTTTTGTTCTTTAGATCTTGGCATGTTCATTCTTTGTCTTACCAAAATTATTACATTTTATTAGAACGAAAGGAGCAATCATTCCATAGCAGTTGGAGAAAATTTTGCTTCATCTTTTGGAGGAATGATTGATCAACATTTTTGTGGGAAAATCTAGAAAAAAATCAGACCTTACCATTTCATATGGGTGGCCATTTCAATAAATTTTGACTATAAACTTGCCTATATTGGGAAATAATCAAATTTGAGGCAATTTTTATTTGTAACTAAGAACCCTAAGGCCCGATCTCCAAATTCGATGGTATAAATATGAATTTTTTTACTAAAACAAATATTGGAAAAAAAATTTATTTAGATTATGCATATTATTTTACTATCATTGTCAAATTTCAGTGTTATTTCTACAAAATTATTTTGGGCCTTCTATTTGGCACTACCAAGTTATTCAAATTACGAGATTCATATTCGATAGAGGTAACCCAATCTTCATTTCATGAGACATGGTATCCTCCATGAAAAATGTACTATTAACTAAATTTAATAAAACCAAAAACACATAGGTTATTTTTTAAATTTTCACCATTTGATCTTCATGATCTACATATTTTGTGATCGAAAACAACAAAAAATTTGAGAAAAAATCACTATAGTTTCATAAATCGAAACAAAAAACATGTTTGACTTTATTTTGACTTTGGTACATTTTGTCTAGAGATTAACTAGTGTCCATTCCATGTTAGGTTTCAAAGTACACCCTATCTACCTACATTCATTGTGGAAGACACTCACACATGCAACTGTGGACACTCCCGCATTGCTGGACAATCCAAGATCTGGGATCCGACTATCCACCCCTCCATGGATCTAACACAAAGCATTGAAAATTGGCAACATGGTAGTGGAAAGGACATTTAGAAAAAGTTCCCACTTATACAATAGGCCAAGTTTGCATGCCAACCTTCATCTCTAGCACATGGGCATCTCTATGCCCACCAAACATCCACTATCCCTACTAATAGATCTCATATAGCAAGCTACCTTGGCTAGTGCACACAAATCAAAGACATGCAACCCCAACTTGACCACTTGTTATGACTTGAGGAAATTTGAATGTGGGCTTCTTCCATTAGGTTTGGCATAGTCATTCTAATTGATGATTTCCTATATCATTAATCTTCTCAACTCAATTGGTTCTCTTTCTACTAAGTGATGGTCTACTCAAATAGAGCACACATTGAATCTAAGACCTGACATGTGTCTCTACCTATGATTTTTTTATAGAATTCTAACATCATGCATGGGCTGCAATCCAAATCCACAATTGTCTATATTTGCAAGTGATTGTGATCCAGTCAGTTACACCTTGGGCAACATGCAAAGGTTGCACTCTAACTCTTGATCTGACATTGGCGACATCAAATTTTACATTCAGAGTTTCTCCATCCTTCTCCTTTAAAATTGATGAGTACTCTATAAGATCTTGTCATGTTATTATTGCACAATCATGAATAAGATTAGTAAAGCCTCTCCTCACCTAGTATGTAGTCTAGACATTTAGTCCTTTTTAGCTAGGACTTCCAACTTACCATCAAAAAATTGACACCTATCAAGATGTCAAAGAAGAATCAGAGGATTTCTTCCTATCACAACCATACAACCATCAAATTTAGTCTCATATATTGTTGACATTATCACTAGCTTCCACAAATAGACCCCTAATGATTAGCATTTTCTATTTGGCAGTCCAACTTTGTAGGACCATAACTTGGTCATACCTATTCAAATTTTGGTGCACTTTTTTTTTTGGGCCTAAGTTTCCTAAAAGAATTAGTGGTATAGTTATTTTCTTATTTTGGTGGATATATTTTCTACAATTTGTAGATTTTGGAAACTATACCTATTCAGTAAGGTTAATTTTTTAATTTTAGAAGCTTTGTTTGGACTCAAACAAACATATTTTATTTTAAAAAGTGCATGATTATTTGTCTACTTTCTAGATTTTGTATCAGTTTGGAAAAATTGTACATAGGTATTGTACTTTTAGTATTTGGTCACTTTTGGCCTATTTTGGCACTTATAATTGATTAGGTCCTTTAGTGATGCAGTGTCTTATATTGTTGAGCTTTCTATAGCTCCATATTTTCTATTGTAATCATGAAAATTAGAAGTCTACTTTGAGCCAACTGGGCAAGTGGAATTGTACTCACACTATTTTGGGGGTGGGGTCAGGGGGGTCTCTTTGATTAATTACATTTTGGAGGTAATAATCATGGAAACACCACATTCTACTATCATAAAATTAACTAGGGATAATTATACAACATGGGAAAAAGGCATCCTCACTCATTGTAGATGGCTTAATATCTTGTCCAATATTTTTGGACTCACACATGAGCAAAAGACATGGGGCTAAAAATGGGCTTGGATGAGTAAAATTTACCATAATATAGGTACAATTTGTAAGAGACTCGATTCTTTGAAGTATCATATATAGTCTGCAATATAACCATGAATAGTGATTCCCCTCACCAAGTTTGGAAACTTATTTGGGGATATTTTTGAGATAAAAATATTCCACTATTACTAGATGATCTATTTGTAGATTATCTCATTCCACTTTATAATTTATGTAATATTCCCTATGACGATGATACATTATATTTCATCAAAGATCTTGCAAACGATGAGAGTCTTGATTATTGAAAGCAAAAATATTGCATCATCTACTCCTCAATTTGAAACCACATCTATTGTTGATCTTGATGATGATAATGAAGATTATGTTGTTGATGATTATGATTCAGTGTAGTAGTACAATCCTTTTCTTCTAGTTACAACTCCTTGGGATGACTTCTTGATAGACGTTGGAGGTTTATTTTTAGACTCTTGCATTGAGAGTTTGGGAGACTACATTGATGATATTCATCCTTTGTTTGTTGAGGATAATCCTTCTCAAATTGTTATGAGTGAACACTTTGATCTTCACCATTCTCCACTAGATCTTTCTTTTGAGTTTGACATGATAGTGGATACTTCCTTACAATAGTTGCATGAGGTCTCTCTTAATTTAGAGAAGACATTTCACCTATGGAGATTGATTTGAATGAGTTTCATACTTCATTTGACATGTCACATTTCATGCTTGATCATACTCATGTGTTGTAGATTCCTATTCAATTTCCAAAAATTATCCTACATTATGAGAGTTCTTCTTATTGATAGGGGAGGATTCTTTGGTACACCTGTGGCACTATTTCTTCCCAAATAGAAGATCATCATTAAATTTTCTTGATGTAACTTCTACATTGATCCAAGAGCATTTTTCATGGATGTAGATTCTAAATTTATAGGTGCCTTCTTTTCTTCTCTTCCTAGTCCACATCTTGAGGAGACATCTTTAGAGTTTGAACCAAATTCCTACATGGAATAGTTACCATTGGGTTCTTTCTTGTCACCTTATTCTTTTGATTTTGATCTTGATTGGTTTATGATATGGTGAAATATTAGCAAACATTAAAGATTTCCTACTTCATTTGGATTATTCTTCCTTCTTCCTATCCTCAATGGGAAATATTCTTGTAGTTGTATTTGGTTTATCTTCTTCCTAAGGGGAGAAATGTTGTTTGTAGATATTGGATCACTTTTTGTCTTGAAGAACTTGCCAAACTTGAAGGATATCATTCATTATGGGGTAGGGGGAGGGGGAATTTCATCTCTCCTTGTTTCCTTCACATGGAGGGATACTCTATTGTATGTGTTTGATGTAGGTCTTAACAGGGGGGTCTTGATTACTCCATCTTTGCATGCATCTTGCTTTATTTTTTCATCCTTGGTGTATCATCTTCCTAAGGGGAGAAATGTTTTTTTTAGACATTGGACTACCTTTTGTCTTCAAGAA
Source organism: Cupressus sempervirens (assembly GCA_028749045.1). Lineage (NCBI taxonomy): Eukaryota > Viridiplantae > Streptophyta > Pinopsida > Cupressales > Cupressaceae > Cupressus > Cupressus sempervirens. The sequence goes on from CM053789.1 coordinate 441,517,540, forward strand.
CTTTCCATACTTGTAGGAGATCATTCATTATTGGGGGGATTTCATGTCTTCTTTTTTTCTTTCCTATAGAGGAAACACTATTGTAAATGCATTATGCCTTTCATAATAGGGGTCTCTTGATTACTCCATCCTTGCATGCACATTTATTTAATTTCCATCTCTATTTTTGGGGGAGGTTTTTTCCCATTAGGTTTTCTCTTCTTTTTCCCCTTTATGAGAGGTTGTATTACATATATTGTACACTTACACTTTGTACATGGGTACCTAACATGGCCTAGTAGCTAGAACCCATCATGCATTTCCATATGCCTTTTTTGAGCTTAAGTTCATTTCCCTAAGATGCACTTAAGGGGATGTATTGGTGTAATTAAATATGCTAATTACACTTTTCTTAAGTTTACTTAGGATAATGCATTTTCATATTAATATCCATGTAGACACATAAAAGTTTACACTTTATTTGAGTGCATGTTGTCCCACACCTCTCTTTGTATGATACACCTTTGTGTTCTTATCCTATCATTGTTGCACACACTTTCATGTGTAATAGACGATAATCCACCTTTGGTGGACATGTACTTAGTTGTTGTTCTTATAATTTGCATGACTCCTAGATATCTTGTATTTCCTATATAGTTAGGGAAATCTACATGTACTGTATCGATTGCCCATTATTATTTTTATCACCAATTAATAGAGTAACTTGAGGATCATATGAATTTTTCTCTCTTGTGCTATCAATTGATCTTCTTGAACTTGGAATTTTTATTCTTTTCCTTAGGATAATTCTTACAAATGAAACTTCTCCAAATCCATTTTATCTTCTCCAATAAAATTTTGGAACACCTCTAGATATACTAAAAAAAAAGAATAAGCTTCAAACTACACCTAGCCCATCCAATCTTTTCTTTACAATAAAGTTTGCATTATGGTAATAACTAGTCACATGGATATATCTAGTCATTTATTGGCTCCAATTCACCAAATCCTTAATCTCCCAATCTAAAACCATCACCATCCTAAATTATTTTGTTGATGTCAACTTTCTACCTATGTCCAAAGTTTTCCAACTGTGGAAACTAAATATATTTTTATTTTTGTTATGAAACCCTAGGCGAGTGAGGGTTTTAAAGTAGTTTATACTAAACTATAAATAACTTCTATAAAAAACCACAAAAATGTAACCAATTAGATTGGAAGAAAAATATACTTTATTAATCTATTAATAAATATGCATTTTATTAATTAGTGAACCTGTATTGGTGTCAACAAGCAATAGAACCTCCAAATTTGGAAGAAACTAATTTAGTATATCACTCTAGTCCTCTAAAACTTCAAAAAAATATTTTCCTTAATAAACAAAGGTATTAATAATAAAAAAATCAAATTCCCCCAACTATTTAGATTGAAATTCAATTCACAAGTGTTCATTGGATGACAAGTTGCAAAAGTTACACAATTTGTCATAAATGTTGTCATGCAACAATGATAACTTTTTGTTTTGCATGATATTTCTTGACATTTGTTATCCTATCAACTTAAATACATGTCTAATTGATCATTTATGATCCAAAATAAAATAGGACACTATTACAACTCATTCATAGACTCCTACTAATATGTTGACCAAGTTTGAGGGAAAATGCTTATGGATGCCCTTCAAGACCAATGACCTTATCAATAAGTCTAAACCATTAAAAAATGATTCAATTAGCTTGTATGACCTTATTGCACCCAAAGTAACTCATGAAAAACTATCAAACCTCTATGACCAACCTCAATCTATGAGGCATCATTGTACGATATTCTCCAAGAAGAGGAATGCCAAGCTTCACTTAACATGAGTTCTTCAAGTCTACTTATGTGCTTCTTGATGTCCATATCATTCATCCAAATGACTTCTAGTTTGTGCAATTCTTTCCACTTATCCATGTATTACTTTTATCCATTCTTTAATATTCTTCTTCATAAATTTTCTCTCTTAAATAAATATGCAAAAGATGTTTTGAGAAGGTTTCGAATGGGAAAATTGTAGTTCAATCTCTATACCTATCACAATTGACACAAAAAAAAGTAAAATAAGATTATGATGTAAAATTTGATTTAACTATATTTAGAAAGCTTCTTGGTAGTGTGATGTATCTTACAACAAGTAGGAAATACATTATGTATGCACTGAGTGTAACTTCTAGATTTATGAGTCCATCTAAGAACATACATTAGTAGATAGGGAAGAGAATACTGAGGTACATTTCTTGGACTATGAACGATGATATAATGTATTCTACTTTAGATATATTTTAGTTAGTTAGACATACAGATAGTGATTTTGAAGAGAATATTGATGACAGAAAGAGGACATTAGGATATTCATTTTAACCTTGGAACAAGTGTTGTAGCATGGGCATAAAAGAAGAAACTTATAGTGACAATTTTATCAGTAGAAGAAAAATATGTAGTAGGCACATTGACAAGATGTCAAGCATTATGGATGACAAATATTTTGAAGGATCTAATACATGATCAAGAGCAGCCTACTATAATCTATTGTGACAAAAAGGCCACCATATCACTTTAAAAGAATTATATTTTTGACAAGAGGAAAAATAATATTGACACTAGATATCACTTCATTTGAGAATGGGTTAAAAACCTGAAGCATTAATAATCTAAAGAATAATTAGTAGATATTTATCGAAAGAACAATTTGAATATTCAAGAGAAAAATTGAATATTATTATTTTCGATGTAATTAATGGTATAAATTAGAGGGGAGCATTAGAAACATTTATTTTCCAAATGAAAAAGTGCAACCGTCAAACAAAGCATTTAATATGGAAGCTTCCCATGCACTTTTAGATAGGCTACATTATTCGTATTTTACATGTACCTTTTGACTACTTTGTATAATAAATATTTCCTACCATTTGTATTCTCCATATTATAATTTACATTTGAGGTTCTAGTTTGTTATGATACCAATATTTTGTAACTATCTAAGTAAGCAATATAATCAATTTTCTTTTGTGTTTACATCATAACATTTACTTCTTTAATTATTTCCTCTATCCAAAGCATGGACAGAATTGGACATGGGTTACCTATATTTTTTGGGACTATAGATCAACTAATCCATATTTGGCAATCTACCAAAATTGAAGATTATGGAGGTGTTTGAACTAATCCTTTGTTAGCAAGAGTATCAGGATAAAGTACTATCTATGGCTGACACCAAACAATGGAACCATAACTACCCTTTTTTTATGTATATATCTATTTTTTGCTATACCAATTTATGCAATAATATCTTTCCATATAAAGAATAACTAGAATTACTTTCAGCTACCTAATGCTTAATAAATTTCAATTGTATGCATTATTTATTTCTAGCACTATTCATTTATCTTGCAAGCATTGATTGGTAAAATAGTATATTAATTTGTAGATAATAAAACTATATAGTTGTAGCCTATATTATTATTAGAACTCATGGTAATACATTTGAATCATAAATTTTACTATAATATCCAACATAATGTTTTTTTTTTGGGATTTAACATTTAAATCTTATTGTACAACTTTTAAGATTTTGGGTCCTTGTAAAAAATACATTTTATCCTTAATCAAATAATTTAATTTGCAAAATGATGTTTTTCATCTTAAACAATAATTTAAAAAAAAAAAAAAAAAACTAAAGTGGTAGTTTTACTGTTACAAAATTACAATCTTTGAGAAGAGGGAATGAGGGGAGGAAGAGGGGACACATGTTATTCTTGGTAGGGGAATGATTATAAAATTTAGGAAGCGAAATTGCCAACACTCCCTTCACCATCTCCTTTGGGATTTTCTTGATTTTTTTGATGCTCCTTCATAGTCGCCATGATAGCTTCGAGGTTGCTTGCATTTGGGATAAGCACATTGTCTGAGAAGATCATCGAGTATTCGTGGTCGTTTACTAGCTTCCTAAGAGTGTCAGACACTTCTTTTATCTTCTTTGAGGCCTTATCTAAAATCTTTTCCAGGGAAATAAATTTTTGGAGTTCAAAAACTCATAAATTGGGGGAATGTACTAGCTCATCAATGTAATCTTGATATGAGGTCTTCATATTTTCAATATTGATGACCTCTCCGATGTTACTAGTAGGAGACTCTTGTACAAACTGTTAAGGTATTTGTATAGTGTTTCTTTCTCTTTCTTCACAACCTCATAAACTTTCGTTAAGTTCTTTTCAGTCTTGAGAAGGTTCTCCTTCTTGAACTCAAGAGACAAAATCCAATGCATCAAGTGATCCTAACCTATTTTCAAAATTACCTGGGTGAATGTGTTGTCAACCTTTGGGTTGATGACCTCCTACGGTAAGATTGTGCATTCCTTGTACTTCTTAAGGTCTGTCTCTATGACCTCAAGGTCTATAGATATCTCCTCCCCTAATTTAAGGACCTCTTTTTAAACATTGCCATTTTTTTCAATTATAGGCAAACCTTTGTCCTACATGTATTCGACCTAACTTCTCCATATCAGTTTGAAATTCCTACCCTCTTGCAGTTTAGCAATCAAGGATTTCTTTCTCCTCCGCTGATGGAATGAATGGCTTGGAGGTACAAGATTCTCCTAAGAGGATTGAAATTTGAATGTGAAATTTGAGTGCTGGTTGGTGAACTTCCACATCTCCACCGTGTTATAATGCCAAGGAGGGCCCATATTGTGTGTTTGGACGTTTAATCTGGGGGAGAGAGGGATGTCGTGTCTCCTTCTCCTTAGTCATGGGCTATTTCCATGACAACATGGCTAGTAATGCTATCCTTTCCTAGAGAAGCCAAAACGAATGGTTTCTTAGTCTTCTGAATAGGACAAGGCAGATTGGTTTCCTGCGTGATCAACTCCTTTGATGGAGCACTCTCCTCTTCTCTCTGTCTTTTCTTCTCTAGAGTGTTCTACAACCACGATTCTACTCTCTAGTACATTTCAGTCTATTTTATGATAGCTAGACGTCACAATTTAGATTCCTAGCTATCTGAAGGCTCATACAAAGAAGTCAAATCTATTCTGTAGAAAAATTTGATGATGGGTTTTATCGTAAGACGTTCGATGGCCAATCTCATCGCAATCTATGCCCAGGATGGTCAAAATGTGCGACCCATTGAGCGTTACAAAATATGATTGTATCTCTTGGAAACTAAATCAAATTTGCAATGTGTTACTGGTAGTGATGCTTAATAATGCATGGCTGGCCATCAAATTTTATCAACGATTCTCCCTCGAAAAGGTCGTTGGTCATACAACATGGCCATAAATATTTGTGTTATAATTTTTAAGTATCTCTTGGCACCTTTCATCGCTCAACACAAATTTGCAATGCGTTACCGATATCAATGTTGTATAGATGACTGGATATCACAATTTAGCAATGTATCTCCATAAAAAAGGTCATCAGTCATATAGCATGGTCATGAGTGTTGCTGTTTGATCTTTTTTAGTGTTGCTGATTTATCGATGGCTAGGCATGATTTTTTTGAAAAATAATAACATTAAAGATTGATAGATCATCATTATTTGGATTCCCTGTTGCATCATCATGATGGTCATGAACAAGCTTAGGCCTAGTTATTATTTATGATCATAGTATAGTCTTTGCACTAGTAATAGTAGAAAATAACTCCATCGAAAATTAAGTCACATGAGAACATAAAGGAGTTTGTGGGTCTATGGGTAATATCGATAAAGAATTATTTAGATTGCCTATTGGATGATCATATAATGAGCATGAACAAGCCAAGGCCTAGTTATTATTTATGATCATAGTATAGTCTCTCCACAATATCTAGTAAGGTATAGTTAGTACTATTCCTCATATTGCACAAAGGAAGACTATACTATATAGTGCTAGTATATTAAGCAATGCCTAGAGAGAATCTACATCAAACATTTTCCTTGCTACCAAGGGGGTTTTCTTTTATTTGGAATGAAAGAAATTTTAAAAAGTAAAATCACTAATAATAGGTTCTTTAACTTGGCCTCCAAGGCTTTACGATATTTGTTACAATGAACTCCCATGAACCCAATCATATGGTTGTTTTCCATCAAATCTATTTAGATTAATCACTTGTATGGATGGACCTTTCTATGGCTTTTGTTCTTTTCCTTTGTCCCCTTCCTTGTCCTTTTTTGAGCTTTCTCTATTGTTCAAATATTTGCTACAATACCACCTCCATAGGCTGGTTAGATTCGAATGTGTTTCTCTAGGGGTTACTCTCCTCCATATATAGTTTATGCAGGACCTGATGCAAGGGATGAGGTAACCACAAATAGTAGCAGTGTTAGGAGAGGCTTGTCTCAGATTGGAGGCTATGGGTGAGCAACCTATTCTCTTCCATCTTGCCTTGGTCCATTGTGGGTGAGCAACTTATTCTCTTCCATCTTGCCTTGGTCCACTCCACCCACTTATATGTTCTCTTGATGATGCTAGAAATTAACTCATCTAAGGTTTGAGGTGTAGGCCCTAAAGGTAGGATAGAATCAATATGAGTATGCCTAATTTCCTCAAGATATGTGGATGGATACATATGTTGACTCATCCTCAATCCCATCAACATTGATGTTCACACCATACAAATTTATTTGCTAAACAATCATATTTTTGCAATCAACCAAATAATCCTCTAGTATGGTAGCATGCCTAAAATGTAAACCCAACTATAAGCTATCTTTGATATAGTTAACAAGATTAAACTTTAGTCTTAAAATTTCATACGACTCCAACTTGTACTTTACACCCAAGGACATTAACATATTTTTTTTGCATTGGAACACGATGTTAAAGAGTAAGCTCCTACTACAATTGGGAATGAAATTCTTGCCTTTTGCAAATTTTTAGAAATAGTATTAACCTCCAATATTGGGTGGTAGAGCTCGATTAAGATGATCCTATCATCAAAGTACCCTGAAAAATTCCACATTAACTCATTTAACCCATTAATCCTAATGTTGGTTAAAAAGGGGAAGTTGGTAAAGTAGCTCCCAAATATGGTAACAACGAAGATTACCTCAAGAGATAGCCTTCTCTCTTGGTACCATTGGATTTCTAGGAACAACCTCATGTTGAAAGTGTCATTCACTTTCATGAATTCCACATAGAACTATCCTACCATAATTGGGAATGGGATTCCCACCTTTCATCCTTTCACACTAACCACTATTCACCTCTAGTATTTGGTAATAGAGCTCGATCAAGATGATCCTATCATTTGGATACCTTGATAGCTTCCACACAAACTCATCAAATAAAATAATCTTCATATAGGTTAAAGTGGGAACTAGATAGAATAGTTTCCAAACTAGGTAATGATAAAGATTTTCGTGGGCAATAGCTGTCTCTTTGGGCTTACCTGGAGTTCCCAACACAACCTCATAGTGAAAGAGCTATTCACTTTCATGAATTTTGCATAGCTTTTATGTAGTTGGAGGTAGGGGTATAATTCATAGACTTGGAGGTCTTTAATGAAATATTCTACATGTGGAAGCCTAGGCCTTAGCTAAATTGTGGCTAGTTTATACATTAGAAATGATGACATGAAGAACTACCTTTGGACCTTGGCACTCTACAACCATGACACCAATTGTTCACTCATAATTTGAGTCCAATCTAGATGTTAATATTCTATACACACCACTTGCACTAGGTAGTGATAGTATTTAGAAAAATTAAGGGCATCCTCATTTCTATTTAATTGATGCAATAATACTTAGATGTCCATTATTTCTCTTTTCTAGTTAGTGATGTAGAGTGTCTTTTACAACCTTCTCTTACTACTCTTGGGTGCCTAAACCATGTTTCCAATAGGTCACCTTTTCTCACTTAATTATTTTCACTATAGTTGTCCATGAAATTCTAGAGTTCCATTTTGATAAACACTTCACAACTAGACACCCAGAAACAATTTTGCATGGTGTTCTTGTCAATCATGAGTAGCACCTCATTTTGAGGCATCTTGATTTGATGTGTGGATGGGTTGTAACATGTGGATAATTCTAATATTTTCTTTGGGTGTTGGACTATCACTAGGAACCCTATGGCTTCCACAAGGTTTCTTTCATTGAACTTTTGAGTAATTGGGTGGATGGAATCTTACCTTAGCTTCCTATATACGTCTCCTAGATCATAGAGCTTGATTTGGGTGTTACTTAACCCTTTCTCCTCTCTATCAATTTTGTTTAGGTTATCATAGCCAATAAACTTCATCACCACTATAAATTTCTTATATTGAGAAGGAAGGCCCTATTTAGCTTCAAAAATTGAATCTATATCCATTTGAACTATGATAAAGGAAGCCCTTGGAAGATCCACTTTTATGAATTTTCTACATGATTTCAAAATCTATACCTTCATACTACTCAAATTAGGAGCACTAAATTCAATTAGAAGTTCCTCTTTTAAGTTAACAATCAAATTTTAATTTAATTCCCTATGGTTAATGGTTGGAAAACAATGTCACCACATCCCATCACTTACATCTCATGTCCCAAAAAATTATATTTTCTCTTTCTTTCATTTTAATATTAGATTAGTGGTTTTCTTACTTTCTTTCCCTTACTTATAGATCATAATCTCCTTTAGTCATGGTGAAATCTAAATCCATTCTTTTAATGCCCCTCAAATAAGGCAATAGCCTTGGAGAAGTTATTTGCATACTTTTCTTTAAGGTTTAGATTTTGTCACTCTCCCATTTCTTACGATGTCATAGAAGGAGTGTACTTCTCTAAGAAATTTCTTTAGAAAATATTTAAAGGAACATTTTCTTTCCCCATACTTAACTTCTTACTACATCTTCTTTATTTCGTAGTTGTGAAGGCACACCCATTTTGTTACTTTTCTAAGCTACAAAGACCACCTGTGGAATCTCTTCAAGATTATTCCCACACATAAAATCACTTTATTGTGACAAGTATAATTGTGTACATTGGTAGGGGAAAATTTGCTTCACTACTTTTTTGAACAGAGTAGCAGTTTAGACTACAAGAATACAAAATCTTCAATGATGAAGTGATCTACTTAAGTTATTCTGGAATAGGAATATGGGAATAGGAATAGCTATTCTGGAATAGAAAATGGGGCTATGTATTCCTATTCTCTGTTTGGTTTAGCCAATATTTGATGGGGAATTCGCAGACGCCAAAATTTATGTTTTCTAAAATAAATAAAAGTGGAATAGGAATACATATTCCAATAGCACCTATTTGGGTGGAATTGCAAAACCTCATTTTTGGGCCAAAATTGGAATACGTATTCCTATTTTACTTCGCATTCCAATTCTAATTTGGTGCATCCAAATGAAGAATTCAAAATTTTAACAATTTACATATTCTTATTCCACTTGTAGTCTCATTGCCAAATGGGCTTTAAATAATTTAGGGTCCTTGTATGGTAATTTGTACTTGTTGTACATGTAATTGTTATTCTTTTACAATGATATTTCAAGTTTAAGTTTTATTATCTTTGTATTGAAATAAAGTTATTTTGATAACTATATAAATAATTTATATTGATTAAATCTTAGATTATCTAAGTTGTTATTTTTTGAAATTACATAAATATTTATTAATATAGTTAATGAATATATAAATAATATTTATATGCTATATATTACAAAAAGGACACTAAAAACTTTGTTAATCTATTTTATACATATATTGAGAATGTTATTATAGATATATTTTTTCAATAAATATATTAATGAGAATATTATCATTCACTAATTTACTATTTCACTACCATTTGTGAAAAATTACTTTTTAAATAGAAAAAAATATAACTAAAACTATTTTACATTGTAGTGATATTTTATGTTAATCTCTATTTATCATATATAATGTTTTAATCTATTTTTTTTAACTTGCTTAATCTAATATTAGCTCATTATAATCATCCTTTTAAATTTAACTTTTAATTGAGGATGCAAAAATGTACAGTTAATCAATTTCAAAAGATAAAAAATATCATGAATTTTTTTGAACATTTCAGAGTTTGATGATCTGCAACATCAAAAAATTTAAGAAAAAAATCACTACTTATTCATAAATCTGATAAGAAAAAAAAAATCACTTTATTTTATTTGTATTTTTTTTTTTGGGGGGAGGATAGCCTGTCCCATTAATTGATCACTGATATGATGAAGGCTACGGAAGCCCTGTAAATATAAGTCCTTGGGTTTAGTTCTGGACAAAATTTTGGCACATCTTCATCATTGTTGCCGCTTTATGCGGCCATGGTGTTTAAGCAGTACAAAATATTAGTGTCTCCTACAGTCATAAAAAAATGTAGGTGATTTGAATCACTCCCAATTTGCGGCTTTCTGTAGAACATTCGATATGCGAATGTATTGCTGAAAATGATTTACACATAAAATGGTATATAAGTTAATGCAATACAAAGTAGTCAGTTTCCTTCTAGTTTTCAATAGTAATTGGAAAGGGATTCAATGTATACAGAATGACCAATCACCATGTGTATCCAAGTCCTTTTTATGCACACGATCACGTGTGGTGGACTCATTTTGATACAATGAGATACGTTTGTGACTCTGTATTGCAGTTCTTAAGAAATGGATTCAATGTATACATATGACCAATGATCACGTGCAAGAGATCTCCGTATGCACGGAAACAATGAGATTAATTCAAGTTAACTTAAAAAGTATATTTGAGGAATTGATAATTGCATGATTAATGTTACTTGTAATTGTTCCGATAAAGTTTTAAAGAATCTTTAGAAATTTAGAAAATGATTTATTAGATTTTTGTAAGGTATGATTTTCAAGTCATTTTTGAAGATAAATCTATGGTAATTCAAAAGAAAATATAATAATTTATAGAAGATTTATCAAATATAATAAAGAAAAAGTGTTGTATTAAAAGATTCATGAGTTTATTCAAAATTTTCATAAACGAAATTTTATAGCAGTATTACAATATTTTATTTTATTTTTTTAAATGAAAATTGAAATTTAATTTGGGTGATACTATTTTCTTAATATCATTTTTAGTAAATTAGTAGTTTTTTTTCTTAAATTATATTTTTTATAATGATCTAATGTCTAAATATGTTTTTAAAATAATGATATATATAAAATGAGATAGAAAATAAAAAAGTTACCGTCATAAATTTTGAAAATAGTGTCTTATATATTTACTCTTTTTTCAAACTGAAAATAAATATTAATATTAATCAAGTAACAATTCAAAGAATCATGTGAACCTTCCTAACTAAATTAAAATCGGACTGGCTGTATTCAAATTTTAAATTTAATTAAAAAATAGAAAGAGCTCTCTCATTACATTGCTTTTGATAGCTATGTAGACAATTCTAAACGCTAAAAACATCTGAAAAAAAATTAAATTTATTTAACATAATTAGTAATTCTCATTTTCATAACAGCTGTTGCTGTTGCTATCGTACCTAGATGCTTAACAACATGTGGCCGGGCTTCCACATGAACGCTGAAGTAACACGACACTCAAAATCCACGCCGCAAGAAAAATGGCAACTTGTCAAATTTGGCGAGAAGGGGTAGTTTGGAGTCAAGTGCACAAATCTACCCTTCAAATCCTGTGAATGATAGATGCTTACAAATTACAAAAACCGGTGAATGAAATCTTCACAAACTACGGTTCCAAGTACAACCTAACGTTAGAGTAAGATGCGATGCTCAACTAAGATGGATGGTAATGTCCATTTGTTATAAATCGATTCAAACGGTTTCAGTGATTGAATTGAATGAACTAAGAAAATGGAATGCACAGATTCCCCACTTTACACCACAGTGCAAAGGTCAGTTGCAAAGATAAACAGAGCTTATGGATCTCTATATTTCTGTGCAATTCTAGGGCTTATATATTATCGTGTCAAGTTTATTCCAAGTGAAGGAAATGTTCCATGGATGCTGCTATTCTGTGCGGAGCTAGGCTTCGCCTTCCATTGGGTATTGGAGATGGCCTTCAAGTGGTGGCCTGTCGATCGCTTCACCCACTCAGAAAGACTTTCTGAAAGGTAAATTATAAAAGTTTAGAAATATGCTGGTCTGCTTATAAGATTAATTACAAATACGTTTCCTTAGGTTACTGTGGATTATTTTTGTGGATGAACAGGTGTGGAAAGAATCTACCTCCCATTGACGTATTTATATGCACGGCTGACCCTCTTAAAGAACCTCCAATCGATGTTTCGAACACTGTATTGTCTACTCTGGCTTTCAGTTACTCAGCCGAGAAATTGACATGTTATGTATCTGACGATGGAGGATCCCCACTAACCTTTTATGCTCTGGTTGAAGCTTCACGTTTTGCAAAGAGTTGGGTTCCTTTCTGCCACAAGTATTCCATTCAGCAGAGGAGCCCGGATGCATGCTTTTCTGAATGTTATGACAATGAGAATGACAATTTGTCCTTCAACAGAGAACGGGAAAACGTCAAGGTGCGTGCAGCTGAAATCTAATCTCCCAAGAATCTCAACACTCTTCAGAAAATTATATTATTTCCCCGACTTAATTTGATTATTTATCTTCTTGTAAGAATAAAAGTCTTTGCAGTCTATGAGATTGATAGGCTAAAGTTGACAATGATATATATGTGTAGAAATTGTACGAGGAGATGAAATTTCGTATAAATAGCACCGTCGAGAGAGGTACTGTTCCAGAAGAGAAATGCAACGAGCACGAAGGCTTTAATGATTGGAAACCGGAGACGACTTCAAGGAACCACCCGACTATAATACAGGTTACAATAATCACTATTGAAATATTATATCTCCTAATCAAAAAACACCGTTTTCACTGCTTGAATGATTAACGAAATAGTCCACAAGAATCAGGCTATTTTTATCAATTCAGCTACTGACATTATTAAATAGTTTTGCATACATTCTATTTAGTTGACAAAACCAGATAGCAGCTGACACGTTTTGTTAAGCCTCCATACAGGTTTTGCTAGAAAGGGGCAAAGACATGAACGTTGAGGGCCATGATTTGCCCAGTCTTGTGTATGTTTCCCGCGAAAAGCGTCCAGGACACCGCCATAATTTCAAGGCCGGTGCACTCAATGTTCTGGTAATTAAATCTGAAAGTCTCATTTTCTTGCTTAGATTGTCTACACACTGGCATTATAACTTGTTCGATTTGGTTATCTATTGTCCACAGATTAGAGTCTCTGCTCTAATGAGCAATGCTCCCTTCATTCTCACATTGGACTGTGACATGTACGCCAACAACTGTGAAGCCCTTCGAGAGGCCATGTGCTTTTTCATGGACCCTCAAACTGGGCACCAGTTTGCCTTCGTACAGTTTCCCCAAAGGTTTCATGGCATTACAAAAAATGATCTGTATGGAAATCATCTCAGGAAGCACTTTGATGTGAGTATTTGCAGTTCAATTGGTGCCCGAGAAACATATATGGAATCAACTGACCTCATTTTTGTAAATATTGTCTATACAGGTATTTTTTAAAGGTATGGACGGAATCGAAGGTTCGTCATATTTGGGGACCGGATGCGTCCTCCGCAGGGATGTCTTATGCGGAAGTGAACCACAGCACAGTTCCTTAAAATTCGTCGAAGAGTTGATTAGATCATCAATTAAAAGCATAGGAAAAGTAGCTCCATCTAAGCGATTGGAGGAGGCAAAAGAGCTCGCCAGGTGTGGCTATGAGAAGAACACCCAATGGGGCAAAAAGGCAAACACATGTTAAAACCTTGATAATTTTTATCAGCCGGGTCAATTATTTTGGAAATAATTTCTGATGTTGAATTCATGATGTTACAGGTTGGAATGCTATACGATTGTGCAGTGGAAGATACTTTGACAGGATATTCTATACACTGCAGAGGATGGAAATCTGTCTTCTACTCTCCCAAGAGAGATGCTTTTGTGGGGTGTGCGCCTGTTAATCTGATTGATACTCTCGTCCAAAATAAAAGATGGGTAACTGGTTTCCTGGAGATATTTTGTAGCAAATACTGTACAGTCACATATGGTATCCGCCATATGAAACTAGCACAGAACATGTGTTACAGCTATTACTTTCTCTGGGCTCCATCTTGCTTACCTCTGATCTGCTTCGGTGTATTGCCGGCCCTATGCATGGTTGCGGGCAGATCTTTATTTCCCAAGGTAGTTTTACCCTCTTTGAATTTCGCATATATTGCATTAGTAACCATCTTCACAATAAGAAAAATATATAGTCTTTCTACGGTCAATAATTACTTATACTTTCATAGTCATAACTTTGCAATTTAAACGTCTTTTGGATTATGTCACTAGTCCATTATTACACTTGATAAACTAATCTGAAAACCAGTATACCTTGCAGATTTCAGATCCATGGGTTCTCCTCTTTCTATTTTTACCAGTATGTGCATATGCACAGAATGCTCTAGAGTTTATATATGTAGGAGGAGGCTCTGTAAAATCTTGGTGGAATGATCAGAGGATGTGGATGATAAAAGGTGTGTCATCCAATCTGTTCGGGCTCATTCAAGTAGTCTGTAAATTACTTGGAATATCCAAAGTGGGTTTCGAGGTGACACGCAAAGTGTTTGATAGCGAAGCAGCCAAACGCTACGAGGCGGAGATTTTTGAGTTTGGGGTTTCCTCTACCTTGTTTATACCATTTACTACCATAGCGCTGATAAACCTCATCGCGTTGGCTTTTGGAATTGCGGATGTTGTGATAGAAGGTTATTCAGCGATGGAGAGGATGTTCGTGCAGCTGATGATGTCAAGCTTCATAGTAATAAATAGCTATCCCATATACGAGGGTATGTGGGTAAGGAAAGACAAGGGAAGCATTCCCGCGTTCATCACTGTATTCTCCACACTGGCTGCCGCATTTACTTCTACCATATCCTGTACCTCTAAATATTTAATTTAACATGTACAGCTCGCAATTTTTAACATAACATTTAACCCGTGAACAAGAGTAAAAAATCTTGAAAGGCACTGTACGTGACAGCATATGGCGCATGGCTTTAACATTATTGGTGAATAAGCCAGGGAATTGAGTTGAGCTTTATAGTTATAAATAAAGTGTTAGCAGTTTAAAAGGTAACCATTGCATAGCTGACTACCACTTTACTTAAATAACACAGTTAAAGCGTTCATATCATATTTATTCTCTAATACCCTGAAATACTCATTAGCTTGTGCAATATTATATAGAAATTATGCACGAGTCTAAAGATCTGCCTGAAGCAGATCTTGCGTAGTTTGATCTCGGTTGAACAAAATTGATTTGTACATCGAATTCTTGATTGTATTCTAAATATGCATGAAAGAATCCTTTCTTTAATTGTGAATAAAATAGTTAGTTGTTTTTGTTAAATTGGACGTCCTTAACATTTACGATAGGGTTTACTGGAACTTTCTATTGCGATTTCTTTTGGTCTTTGCCTTGGGTCGGTTCTCTTAGTTGACTTCGAAAATGAGGTTTTGGTCACCGTTATTGGTCCCTAATTTTTTTTATTCATTGGTTCAAGAGGGCTTAGATACGTGGACCTTATATTCCTTGATCTCCTTATCTTCAAGGTAGAAGCTGCCTTGATCTCCTTATCTTCAAGGTAGAAGCTGTCTTGAGACAATTTGTGTAGAAAAAGATAGAATTATTATATTTAAGACCTTTCTTCTTGGGGAGTGCAAGTTTGTTCTTATCGACAGTTCATTACTCATGGCATTATTATTATTTTTAAATGACAAATCTAATCTTATTATTTCTTTATAAATATGAATTTTCATTGGGTCAAAAGTTTGGTCTACCTAAAGCTTATGAAGATATGATAGAATGGAAACTATTTTTTGATGTATTGTAGGAACACCTTCAACATATCAAGGATTATCAATTTGTTGAATATGGTCTAAATTTCTTTTCGTCTAATCTTTTTGATAGAATTTATACTAAAATTGTTGCAAGGAAAGGAGTTTTACTTATTTAGGTGTCTAAGTTGCAACTTATCTTGAGTTCATTATATAATCTATTTATATATTTTATGATTATCCATAATGCGCCAAAGAATTTTTCGATGAAAGTGAAGGATCTTTAGAAAGAATTATTATGAACTAGTTTAGAATACAAATATAGGATACATTTGGTCTCCAATAGTACTGTCAGTTTTCCTAGAACATTAGGGGATTTGACTATCTAGAGATTAATTAATTCAAAATTGGTCTTATAGCTAAATGAATGTCAAGGAGTTTCAAAGAAAGGAATTTGTGGAATAATATTATTAATCGTATGTATTGTGGTCCTACAAAATATTTTGGGACTTTTAAACTTAGATATAAGATTGATGGATTTCTACTAGGCTCTATGGAATTTCATGGCCATTTTTACGTCAATTATTCCCAATGGTCTTAAATTTGTTCTAGGAGATGGGTACAAGATTTATGATTTGATAATATGGTTGATTAGGGATTCTCCTATTGATCTATCTAATTTTCGCAGTGAATTTAAAGTTATATAAGATAGCATTGTTGATGAATGGGTAATTACATTCATATTTTCACCCTTGTAAACCTAAATCCACTTGACCATTCTTTGGCACTAATTGAAGAGAAGTTATGTATGATCCATATCTTGATGCTTTAGATGGAAGACTCATTTTTGGCAATTATTCTTCTTGTAGTTCCTTCTTTGTCTAGGAAGCCATCATGATACAAATAAGGGTGTTCTCTCCCCAACCATTTTGGACTCTAGTCTAGATCCCTTGACTTATTCCAAAAAAAATATTTTCATGTAGTTTCAAGTTTATAATAAAACATTCGCAATTGAAAAATATTTTGATAGGGGTTTGCTAGATCCATCATAGGTATTTTTATTGTAAAGAAGTTGCAAAAGTTTCACTCCATATCCTCTTTAATTGTTTTATTTTTTGATAGGTAATTTTTTTAAGTCTTTGCCACCTATCCTATATTTTCTCTTTCTTTTCTTCTAATTGTTTGTCTTAATAGGTCACCTAATCCTTAAGTCCCTTCCTATAACTATTTTTTTCTCTTATTATGCCAAACATTTATTTGTGAGTCTAGAATGAAATAGATCACTTGATTTTTAGGGATATTTTTTCTCCTATTGAGGTCGTGGCTATCAAACACAAAGAGACATATAGGAAAACTTTTTTTTTTTAGCTTGTAATAATTTGAGACCCTTTTTAATCTTCTATTTGTGTATCTCATTAGGATATTCGAATGTAACATATCTAGAGGCATTACTGGGATATATCCACTAACATTCAGAAATCAAAACAACTTAGAGATGGATTTATTTTAGAAGTGATCTTAAAGGGATAATTGAGATCATTATAAATAGTGTAGCAAGGGGGGAACTTAAAGTTGTTAGTTCTAGGGGAGTATCATGTGATTATAATGGTAGGTTTTTGTCACTAATGGCCATCCCTCTAGAAGATCTAGAAAACCACTCTTTGAGGTATTATCTACATGGATATTAAATTGTCTATTTATAATGTGTTAGGATTAAGAAGATATAAATAATAATTACCTAAAAATATAACCAATATTAGATAATTATAAATTGCACAAAAGAAAACACAAGACACACACATTTAACATGGGCCACCCAATCCTTGGGCTACATAAACAATCTGTAATTCCTTACAACTGAATACCACTACAAGAAGCTATAATGTCATCATACATTATGAAATACCTAACCCTAATCCATTTAATACAAGATTTTTTTCCGCTTACAAATTACAGATAGAATAAGTTGACCAATAGAAAAATATAACTTCTGATGCTTGGGGCCACTAACCCCAAGACCCTGTAAGGGACAATACTTCTTGATCCTGCCTAGGGAGTTGCCCTAGAAACCTACAAGGGGAATTTTCCCTAGACTCCTAGAGGATGGGCGTTTTCCCCCCAAACCCCCATACTAAAATATGGGGGGAACTTGCACTAAATAAAGTGAGGAAAAATTAACCACTAAGATTGCTTAGGCTCTACATGATAAGATAATGGACTTAAGAAGGCCCATGTTGTAAGTCACTCATTAAATATCATTTTTATAAGGTATTTGATACATTAATTATATTATCAAGGGATTGGTCTTAGATAGGGAATTAATATGGTTAACTCTTTTGAAGAGTATTACATATCTTATATTTTTGAGAAGAGAATAGGGTTGCCAATAGGGTTTTTAATACAAGTGTTATTTACTTCCTAACAATGATAATGTGGGTTTAATGATTTAATCCGCAATGATACCACACTACAATTAGTTAAGCATTATAAATCTAGTTATGCTATTGGGTTTTAAAGGAATTATGTTTTTGTTCTTTCACCTCATGTTAAGGAACTTATTGATTTTCCTCTCCCTATTAATATGTGTAATGGAAGAGTCACATTATACAAGAAAATATGAAAAATTAATTGTAATGTTTTATCAGTGTTCAACAACATGTATTTCTTGTGCGTCTCTATCCATTATGAGAAGCTCTAGGAATATGGTTTGTCTCACTCCCTAAAATAAATACTAATAAAATCCTCTAATCTTTAATGAATTATCTATGGAAAGCTTAACACACTATATGATAGATCCACATCAAAGTGATCCAAATGTCACTAAGATATTTCTTTATTTTCAAATTAGGGTGATGCAAAGCCACAAAAGAAACAATGTGTCTCATCAAAACTCCCAAAAAACCCTTTTGGGAACTTTAAAAGATACAAGAAATACTTCCTTATGGAACAAAATAAATTCAATGAACCCCATGAATTAAACAATGGAAAAATTTCAATAGTTACTACTTCTCACAACAAAACCTACTTTTGATGTATCTACTCAAATTAGGCAGAGTCCTACACACATGAGCTTAAACCAACATCGAGTTGTAGAGGATGGAATAGACTTGTTTTTCTTTCTTCACTTTCTTATGGGGACCCGTCTAAACCCAAAACAACCATTACTTTGTTTTTACCCAAACCCTTATTGCCAAATTCTTTGTAAGCACTAGTTTTGATGTTTTCAACTTACAACTTTCCAGACTCGCAAAAAAGTTCAAAAATAGAATGCAGTACTAAATATTTTATTTTCCCATGCCTAACATATCACAAAACAATTTAAGTCTCTCACCTTTTAAGTTCATAATTTAAAATTGGTTAGACAAGTCTCATTTGGGAATTAAGCTTCTTTTAGAAAGTTGTTGGTGTAACTAAATATTACTAAATACACTTTACTTAAGTTTACTTAGGATAATGCATTTTTATATTAGTTTTCATGTAGACACATAGGATTTTACACTTTATTTGAGAGCACATTGTCTCACACCTCTCTTTGTGTAATATAACTTTGTGTTTTATCCTCTCATCATTTCACGTAGTTTCATGCATAATGAAGCACAATGCATGTTTAGTGGAAATGTGCTTAGTTGTTATTCTTATCACTTGCATGATTCCTAATTATCTTGTATTGCATATATATTCAAGCATATCTAAATGTATTGTAACCATTACCCATTATTATTTTAATCATCAATGAATCAAGTCATATGAGGATTATATCACTTTTTTATTTTCATTCTTTAGATCTTAGCATTTTCATACTTTGTCTTACAAAAATTATTGCATGGTATCAGAGCCAAAAGAGTAATCATTCCATAGTAGTTGGAGAAAATTTTGCTTCATCTTTTGGAGGGCCATGATTGATCAACATTTTTGTGGGAGGATCTAGAAAAAATTTGGACCTCACCATTTCATATGGGTGTCCATTCCAGTAAATTTTGACTATAAACTTGCCTATATTGGGAAACAATCAAATTTGAGGCAATTTTTATTTGGAAATCAAAACCCTAAGGTTCGATCTCTAATTTTGATGGTATAGATTTGTAGTTTTTTATTAAAAAAAATATTTGCAAATTTTCTTATTCAAATTATGCATATTATTTTACTATTATTGTCAAATTTTAGGGTTATTTCTACAAAATTATTTTGGGCCTTCTATTTGGCATTGTCAAGTTATTCAATTCATGAGATTCATATTCGCTAGAGGCACCCCAATCTTCATTCCATGGGACATGGCTATCCTCCCTACAAAATGTATTATTGACTAAATTTAGAAAACAAAAAAAAATGCTAATTATTTTTTAAATTTTCTCCGTTTGATCTTCACAATCTGCATATTTTGTGATCGAAAATAACAAAGAGTTTGAGAAAAAATCACTATGATTTCGTGAATCTGAACAAGAAACATGTTTGACTTTATTTTGTCTAGAGATTAATCGTTGTCCATTCCATGTGAGGCTCCAAAGTACACCCTATCTACCTACATTCATTTTGGAAGACACACATGCAACTGAAGACAGTCCCACATTGCTGGATAATCCAAGATCTGAGATCCAATTGCCCACCCCACTATGGATCTGACACAAAGAATTGAAAATTGGCAACATGGTAGTGGAAGGGAAATTTAGCAAAAAGTTCCCTCTTACACAATAGGCCAAGTTTGCATGCCAACCTTCATCTCTACCACATAGGAATCTCTATCCCACCAAATATTCATTGTCCTTGCTAACAGATCTCAAAAAGAAAGCTAACCTAGCCAATGCACACAAATTAAAAATGTGCAACCTCAACTTGACCACTTGTTATGACTTGAGAGGTGATTTTAACATGGGCTTCTTTCATCAAGTTTGGACATAGTCATTCTAATTGATGATTGCCTATATCATTGATCTTCTCAACTCAATTGGTTCTTATTCTACTCAGTGGTAGTCCACTTAGATAGAACACACATTGAATCTAAGACTTGACACATGTCTCCACCTATGATTTTTTTATAAAATTCTTACATCGTGCATGAGGTGCGATCCAAATCCACAATTATCCATATTTATAGGTGATTGTGATCTAGTCAATTACACCTTGTTCAACACACAAAGCTTGCACTCCAACTCTTGATTTGACATTGGTAGCATTAGATCTAACACTAATAGTTTTCCCACCCTTCTCCTTTAAAATTGATTTCCCTATAAGATCTTTCCATGTTATTATTCTATAGTCATTAGTAGCATTAGTAAAGCCTCTCATCACCTAGTATGTACTCTAGACATTTAGTCCTTTTTAGCTATGACTTACAACTTACCATCCAAAAATTAACACCTATCAAGATGTCAAAGAAGAATTAGGCGACTCCTTCTTGTCATACAACCATCAAATTTGGTCTCACAGATTGTTGACATCATCACTAGCTTCCACAAATAGACCCCTAAAGATTAGAATTTTTTGTTTGGTAGTCCAACTTTGTAGAACCATAACTTGGTCATACAAATTCAAATTTTGATGTAATGTTTTTTTTTTTGGGTCTAATTTTCCTAAAAAATAAGTGGTTTAGTTATTTTCATATTTTGGTGAATAGATTTTTCACAATTTGTAGATTTTGGAAATTATACTTATTCAATCAAGTTAATTTTGCAACATTAGAAGTTTTGTTTGGGCTGAAACAAACATTATTTTTTGTGCCATTTTTTTTAAAAAAAGTGCATGATTATTTGTCTACTTTCTAGATTTTGTATCAGTTTGGAGAAATTGTACATAGGCATTGTACTTTCAGTATTCAGTAGCCTTTGGCCTATTTTGGCACTTTTAATTGATTAGGTCCTTGAGTGATCTAGTGTCTTATATTGTTGAGACTTCTATAGCTCCATATTTTCTATTGTAACCATCAAAATTAGAAGTCCACTTTGAGCCAATTGGACAAGTAGAAATTGTACTCACACTACAATAAAGTGCCAAAATCATCTATTTAAGTGGGGGGTCACCTTGATTCATTAAATTTTGGAGGTAAATATTTATGTAATCATAGAAACAACACATTTTGCTATCATACAATTAACTAGGGATAATTATACAACATGGGCAAAAGGCATCATTACTCATTGTAGATGGCTTAATATCTTGTCCATTTTTTTTGGACTAACAGATGAGCCAAAGTGTAGTGCTTGCCCATAAGTTACATTTTGCTATCATTGCCAAACTCTTTTAGGCCAGTTTTATGTGTGATTACTAGTAGTATTGTCTTGAGATTATTAGATATTATTTTACATTTAGTTGAATATATGATGAGATTACTTGGTATCTATATTTCTTGTATGCATGATGATTATTATAGTGTTTTCAACCATTGATGATGATTAGTTAGATGGTTTATTATCATATGTGTTTTCTTATGGATACTTACCCCATACTACATGTGTATGGTGTGGGTGTTTTGTTAGAGTAAGTTATTTATTACTGTAGGTGCTTTAGCTCTCTTAGGTGCATATAATTAATAATTTATATTAATTATAATGCGCAAACTTAGCTTTATTTCCTTTAGGGTTTTGTTCACCTTAAAAGGTTGAACTTTTGTATTTTGTTTTCATAACTTAGAATACATTATTTTTCGCTCTCACATTTTTGAGAACTTCTAAGCTCTACTTTTTCAATTTTTTGGGTTCTATTCATTGAAGGATATTTGCATGTAGGTCTTCTTGAGAATCTGTGAAGTTGGATTTCTCAACTTCTACATGGTATTAGAGTGGACCTACTACTTCCTCATCTGAAGATTCTTGAAGCCATGATTTGCAGTTAGAAACCCTAGCTTTTTCAGAGTTTTTTTGTTCAAAAGGGTGAAGGGAAAATTTTTGAGGCACTTTGGGCTCAAATAGATGCCATCATTGGATCTAAAAGGCTGTTTGCAATCAAATTACATAAGAAAACTTTTTTATTTTTGGCCTCCGAGCATCTAGAAAAAAATTTTAGCCCCCCGGGAGGCCGTCCGGACACATTTTTTGAGATTGAAAAAAAAGGGTTTTGGGCCGCTTCGCCCACCAGCCACCCCGACACCACCCCACAGCCACTGGAGTGTTGTTGGTGCCCGGCAACCACCCCACTGCAGTGGGTGTGCCACTCGTTGTGTGACCATAGCCCCACCACCACCAATGGGCTACCCACCAGCCACCTTCGCCAGCTGAGCCACAGCAAGCTCTGCCTCAGCCCCGCCACCACCTGCCTGACAGTCGCTGACATCACATTGTAGTAGTGACATCATCAATTCTTGACATGATGGAATCATTTCTCAGACTGATGTCATCAATTTTTGTGCTGACATTGTCACCCCTACAAAGTTTGCTGATGTCATATTTTGACAGGCTGATGTCATATTCTGACTGCTAACATCAGCAATCTGACTATCAAATTTTTTTGAGTGATGGCCTATGATGGCTATATGATCGTCAAATTTAAGCTCGTGTCTATATTTTTCCAGTGAGCTCCTCTTTTGGACCTACAATCAATTTTTTGCTCATAACTTGAGCATACCGACGTATTTTTTGTGATCTGAAAGAAGCACTGGAAAGCTGACTCAGTGATGGAGACAATAGTGCTTTTGATTTTTATTTTGAGTTTGTTTGAGTTTCCAAATTTGGCATTGAAGTAGAGGCTTCTATTTTCCTATTCTTTGCATCTGAATTCTAGGTTCTTTTCTCATATTTTGTGTTTTTCCATAGTTGTTGCTTTGGTTTTGGGGGATATTTTTATTTGTTGTGGGGGGAAGAATTTTCTATTCTGTAATTTTCTTCAGAATTAGATAGTTCTACTTCTATCTTTTCTTTCTCTCAATGTCAGATCCTTTTGTGATTCGGCTCACACTGCACAACTATCACACCTGGAAGACACATATGACTAGGCTTCTCATGTCAAGAGACTTATGAACATGTCTAGATGCAAATGAACCTACTCTGCAATGCCCTTATGATGTTCTTCAACAAAAAAACAAAATGGATGAAACAATGAGACTAATTGCACTAAACATCTCCGATAGTCTACTATTTCATTTGGATGGTTTGACCACTCCATGAGCTTATTGGGTCAAATTTTAGAATTTTTTTGGCCAAGTGAATGAGTTTTAGGCACTTCAACTTGATGCAGAGTTGACTTCTTTGACACCTGAAAACTTTCCCACCATTGAGGACTTCTTGATGAAGTTCAAATCTCTTTGCACAATCTTGCAGGGATGTGGTAGAAATAAAATAGATGATGAGTGTATTTTTTTGATACTCTCAAAGTTGTGAGGATAGTATTAGATCTTTTCTTCCACTTTCTACTCCACTATGGATGCCTTGGGTAACAAACATCAGATGCCCTCTTTTGAGATTTTCTATGATAGATTAACTCATGAGCAGTCCAAGCTCACTCAGATGGATTCACCTATAGGTTAACTCATGAGAAGTCCAAGCTCACTCAGATGGATTCACCTATAGGTTAACTCGTGAGCAGTCCAAGCTCACTCATGTTTAATATCTGATTCCTCTTCTCAGCACTCTACTGGTCCATCCTCTTCTTCTAAGAAGGAGAAAAATAAGATTGAGACTCCTTCTTGTTCCTATTGTCAGAAAGGAGCTCATGATGAGGCACATTGTTTTTAGGAGAGATTTGATGGCTATGAGAAATACATTGCAAATTTGCAAGCTCTGCTTCAAAAGAGCTCTATTTCATCCCCATCCTCTTCTACCTCTTAGGGGTCTGCCTTTTAGTCTTCATCCACCTCTTCGACATCTTCACCAGATTTTGGATAGGTCATGCATTATGGGCTTTCCTTGCATCCCCTTCCTAGGTCCCTTGGATACTAGATTCAGGTGCTTCTCACCATATGGAATCTTCTCTAGGGGTCTTCTCCTCTATTGAGGCTTCTCTGATTCCTCATATTCTCATTGGGAATAACACTGCTCTAACAGTCTGTGAGAAAGGTTCAGTTCACATTCAGGATGGCACATTCAATGATGTATTGTATTTTCCATCTCTCTCTGCAAACCTTCTCTCAATGTATCAAATTACACACAGTAGATCAAGGAAGTTAGTTGATTTCATTGAAGATTCAGTCTACATTCAGGATAGTGCAACAAGAGGCCTTATTGCTACAAGGACAGTTGATCATACCACCTATCTCTACACATTCTTGCACTTTGGTCCACCATCTCCATTATCAGAGCATAGTTCTTCTCTTTCGCAAGTGCATCATGTGGTGCAGTCAGGACACGCGAACCTTTGTATTGTTCCTGAGTTCAACTCACCTCATTCTATTGAAGTCTTTTCTTCTTTAGCTCTACTAGACCCTCCAACTCCACTCATTGAGCCTTTAGGAGCACTTGTTGCAAATTCTATAGAGGACGGTCATCTCCTCTTTCATGACAATGTTAGCACACCTGCATTGGGGATTCCTTTTCAGGATCCTCATGTCTACTCTTTTGAGCATCAGTTAGGCCTTCCTGTCATTTAGTGGTTTCCTTGTTCTGTGCCCTTGTTTCTTCTGCATTGGAGTTCCATTGGTTCATTCATTTCTACAGGGGCTTCATGATTCTGGGAGGCCTTTGATGTCTCATCTCTATCTCATGGGGGGGTTGTTTATGGTTTTGAGAGTCTCTTGAGCCATTTTATTTCTGTTGTTTTTTCATCTCTTTTTGGAGAGGGGTTTTTTCCATTGGGTTTTCTCCTTTGTCTCCAGTTATAGAGATTTCCTTGTATTGGGTACCTGATCAAGCCTTGTTGCCGGGACCCATTTTCCTACTTTCATAGCTTTGCTAGGTTAGCTTCCTCCTAAGCTTCACATAAGTGGGGGTGTTAGAGTAAATTATTTATTACTCTAGGCTCTTTAGCTCTCTTAGGTGTATATAATTAATTATTTTATATTAATTATAATGTGCAAACCTAGCTTTCTTTCCTTTAGGGTTTAATTCACCTTTAAAGGTTGAACTTTTGTATTTTGTTTTCATAACTTAGAATACATTTTTTTCGCTCTCACATTTTTTAGAACTTCTAAGCTCTACTTTTTCTATTTTTTGGCTTCTCTTCATTGCAGGATATTTGCATGTAGGTGTTTTTGCGGATCTGTTAAGTTGGATTTCTCAACTTCTACATGTTTGGCTTTTTATGTATGGCATTTCTGATGTGGTTAAGGAAGGGAGTTGTAGTCACCTGCTAGTCAGGATCTACATGATGCACCACTTCCTGGCATTTCCTATTTGGCTTAATAAATATTGTGTATGTACATGCATGGATTTTATGTAGGTTGTAGGTACTAGGCATTGACTTCTTTGAATTGCCAGGATGAGCATACCCTATTGCATTATCTCAATGGTAAGAGAGGGGAGATAAATTCTTAAGTCCAAATCATAAACCTTTGAGCCATTTTTCCTAATTGACAATTAGGATAAGTATTTAAGTTGTGTACCTTTTGAATGCATCAGCTGAATTCATGATTATAACCCTTAGTTTGATTTTTATGTGTTTTATTATGATGGGTTTTCATATTTACTTTATGAGTCTTTCGTAAATTTTCTATTAATTACTTGTCTAATTAGAAGATTTAATTAATGATTTAATTTAATGAGAAATTATTATTATATTTTTAAATATTTAATTATATTTAATTAATTGAAACATTAATTAAATAAAATAATTAAATTTGAAGATAAAAGTTATAGTATAAATTTAGAACATCATAATATTTATTTAATTTAATAATAATATATTTAGAGGTCATTTTTAAAGAAATGACAAATAATATTATTATTTAAGTTAATAAATAGTTATCAAATTTAATGTTCAAAAATTAATTTAGAAGTGGAAAAGAAATAAATTTATTAAAAATTTCATGATCGCATGATGTGTGCATGAGAATAATTTAATAAATTAATTTAAAAAGAGTCAAGTGAGAATTTTAAAAAGTAATTTAATAATTCATTTTATGTGCATTTTAATTTAATAAATTAAAAAATATATATTTAAACAAAAATAAATTTGTTTGTTCAATTTATTATTATTATAAATATATTAATGAAGGGGCAGGAGAAACTCGACACCCAACCACCCCCCCCCCCCCCCCCCCCCGCCCTTCTTTCTTACCTCATCCACCATCAGTAGCATACTTTGCTGCTGATGTAATAGGTATAGCTACTATTGCAAGGTACTCTATTACAGTAGCAGTAGAGAGTTGTGATGGCCACGTGAAGTGGTAGGCCAACAGGCCTTTATAAATGCTTTTTAAAAATAAATGCAATTAATTTTTTTTTTTTAAATTAATGAATTTAAAATGTTAAATTATTGTTAATATTAATAATAATATTATTAATATTTATAATTTAATAAATAACTAATAGATGATTAAGAAGGATTAATATATTGTATTAATTAAATTAATTTAGTAATTTTAAAGTAGAAGTCATGAAATGAATTGTTGAACTTATTTTGCAAAAAGAGGGGTAAAAACTTTATTGAAGAAGAGAGTAAAGAAGTACAAAACAGAATAGGGCCTAAACCCCAGGAAACACTAGAAACCACAGAAAAATCGTAGAGGCAAAATCAACTTTCCCTGATTCCACTTACATCCTTTGACAACGTTCTCTCCAAGTCTTGATGTGACTCACCTGGCAGCTGCTCCCACTCATCAATCCACCAACCATCTACATTTCTAGGTGCCCACTTTGCAAAACTATCAGCTACCCTATTCCACTCCCTTGGAATATGGGTATAAGACACTAAATCCATCATAGAACTAACGTGTAAAATCTGTTGCACTATCAAAGGCAACTCCCAACTAACATCCGAACACTTCCTCTCAAGTAGAAGATTCACAAGAACTTGAGAGTTAGATTCACAAATCACCTTGCGCCACCCCAAAGCATATGCCCTCTGCAAAGCATAAAGAATAGCCAACCCTTCCATTCTATTAACACTTTGCATCCCTTTATTGACTGAGAATATAAAAACCACCCTTCCAGAAGAGTCCCTGCCAATCCCACCTATACCAGCAGGCCCTGGGTTTCCCCTAGATGAACCATCAGTATTAACTTTGAAAATGCCATCCGGAGGGGTCATCCACTTCCCTAACCTTTGGACTTTATGTTTCACCCTTCTGCCTCTCCTAACACAGGCAGAGTCTGCAAAAATTCCTTAAACTCCAAACTTGTCCACCATTACAGCATTGTCCCTCTCAAGAGGCATCACCAGCTCACTTTTAGCTAAGACTGTGTCCTGAATCATTCCCAGAATTCTAATCCAAACCTGCTGAATCCCCAAAGCTTCTCCCCAAAATATTCTCTGATTTCGTTCCAGCCAGACTTGCCATAGCAAAAAGGTAGGACCAGTATACCAAACATCCTGCAAAAAGGAAGCCAGCGACAAGGGCCTCCCCAATCTCAACCAAAAATCCATCAGAGAGGAGGTGTGAATACATGGGCGTTTCCAAACTTCCCACCAGAAATGCCATAACTGTCGAGTGAAAGAACAATGGAAGAATAAATGGATATAAGGATACATCTCGATGGGCCAAAAAATCCCCTCTTTCGAATATTGTCCCATGTCAGGCACTTGTTCCAAGCCAAGGTCCAAATAAAGTAGTTGCATTTTGGCCAAGAAAACTGACTCCAAACTTTCTTCCACCAATGAACCTCCCCTCCCACCAGCTGCTGGGAAAGCAACTCCTAATAACCAGAGGAAATAGTAAAAATGCCCTTGGGATTAGGGGACCAGGCCAACACCCAAAAGAATGAACTAGAGCTCATCCCGCTCCGTTTTCGAACCAAAAATAGGCCACTCCTTCGAATTCTTCCACCTTGCCTCCACCAGCTGACCCTGAGGGGAAAAGGATTTAAAGTCACACACTCTTGACCATCCAGCATAGAAACTCTAAGCCAACCTGTGAAAATGAGTATACTAAACAACCAAGGGAGGATACCCATCCCAAGCATCATGCCAGAACTGAGCCTTTGAGCCACTTTTGCAGATCCAGTGTAAGCCACCCTTAATGAGCGCCGCTCCTTTCTTGAGAGTACTCCAAATCATAGAGCCTTTCCCACACAAGCCATACCGAGGAATATCATTATGGGGGATCCCTAGAAGGTACTTTAGAGACAAAATCCTAGCCCAAACCTGTTCCTTTTCCACACACCAACGCCAATACAATTTAGCAGCCAGAACAGTACCAGTCAGCACTGCTTGCCATAAGCCAAGACCGCCAATCCATTTTGGACTACAGGAAACCTCCCATTTGACAAGACTCCACTTGGTTGAAGATAGGTTACCAGCCCATAAAAATTGTCTTTCTAAGGAATCCAATTCCCTAACAAAGCTCAACGGCACCACTTGAACCATACTCCTATAAAGAGGAAGAGCTTGAACCACAGATTGAATCAGTTGGACCCGTCCCGCAAAGGATAGCCAGCAGTGAGTCCAATGAGTAACTTTGGCCCAAAACTTATCAAGAATAACCTGCCATGATTCCTTAGAATGCCTACCACCAGATACAGGAATGCCGAGGTAGAACATCGGAAGACTTCCAATTTGGAATCTGAGAATATGAGCAATTCTCCTCTGAATAGAAGGTGGAGTATTAAAGAAATAAATGGAAGATTTGTCCTCATTAATCATCTGACTTGAAGCAACAAGATAAACATCCAACACTCTGTGTATATTAGAAGCCTCCCGAATGGTAGCCATACCCATCAAGGCTGTATCATCCACAAACTGTAGGTGAGATTGCACAAGGAGACCTCCTCCCCATTGCCATCCCTGAATAAAGCCCCCTTCCACATTTATTTTTATCAACCGGCCCAGACCTTCTTCCAAAAGAAGAAACGAATAAGGAGATAGGGGATCGCCCTGCTGTAAACCCCGAGAAGCACCAAAGAGATTAGAGTGTTCCCCATTAATCAAGACTAAGAAAGAAGTCAAATTCACACAACTCAAAACCCACCGAATCCATTCCTCCTCAAAACCAAAGGCACCCAAAATCCTTTGGAGAAATGACCAACGGACTCTATCATATGCCTTAGCCATGTCCAACTTAATGAACATAGCCTTGTCTTTAGAATTGGCCATAGAATGAATAGTCTCAATCGCCGCAACCACCCCATCCAGGATCTGACGCCCCATCACAAAGCCACTCTGTTCTTCAGAAATTAACTTGGGAAGCCACTTTTTTAACCTATTATCTATCAGCTTAGATATAATTTTATAAATAATATTGCATAGAGAGATAGGGTGAAATTGACTAATCCGATCAGCCCCATCCTCCTTGGGGATGAGAGCAAGGAAAGTAGAATTCAGAGCTCAGAACATTTTCTTGTTTCTCTGGGATTCCTAAATAACTGCCAATAAATCTATCTTGATAATATCCCAAAATTCCTGGAACAACTCAATTGGAAAACTGTCTGGACCTGGAGCTTTACCTTTCTTCATTTGGAAAATAGTCCCCTCTAATTCCTCCAAAGAGATGGTGCTCATAAGATGCTCTTTTATTTCCAACGAGACTAAAGAAGGAATACAAGAAAGGACCTGGGCCTCTTCAACCGAGACCCCTTGTGAAACCTCCCTAAATAAAGACTCAAAATACTGGATAGCTTTGCTGAAAATATCCTGAGAAGAAGAGAGCGTCTCTCCCCTAGCATTCAACAAGTTTGATATGGAGTTACCATGTTTTTTGGCCTTAACTGAATTGAAGAAGAAAGTAGTATTCTTATCACCTTCTTGAAGCCATACAATACGAGCTTTTTGTTTCCACTAGATTTCCTCTCTCAGTTCCCACTCCTCCAAAGTTTTTAGAGCCCTAGCTTCCTCTTGCAATAAATAATCTGAAAGCCCCTCTTCCCTTAACAACCTGGTAATATCATTCAAGTTAGCCCGGGCCGCATATTTCTCTTGGAAAATATTACCAAAGCAATACTTGTTCCATCTTTTAAGCTGAAATTTAACATATTGTAGGAGTTTAGCAAAGATATACATTGTTGTACCAAAGGCAACTCTACCATCCTTCCACTGCTCAGCAACATAGCCATATAGGTCAGGGTCCCTTAACCACATAAGCTGGAATTTAAAAGGTGGCTTCTGAGGCTACCAGTTGGAGAAAATAACTAACTTAATGGGCCAGTGATCCGACTCTCTCCAATCTAAAATCTCAGACCTGGATGACCATATCCACCCACCCAAAAACAGGACACCATGAAATGATCTAGTCTTTTCGCAATGCAATTATCTCCTATTCTTCCATTATTCCAAGTGAACTAGCCATTACTAGTCTTGATATCATTGAGATTGAGTGCCGAAATGTTATCTCGAAGAAGCACAGAGGAGGGCTCAAGTCTTGCGATACCCCCCCATTTTTCAGAGAGATCTAGAATAGCATTAAAATCTGCAACAATAATCCATGGCAGATAAGGAAATAACCCACGAACAAAATGAATATTATTCCATGTAAGGATCTTACCTTGGAGCTCTATAGGGGCATAGACATTGGAGAGAAGAACAAACTCTCTTGAATCGTAGCATAGAGAGACTAGGGAAATAGAAGATCTAAAGGATATCCACCACATAGGCTGGATCTTTCGTGCATTCCAGAGGCAGGCTACCCCCCCTAAAGATCCCTAGGCTCCAATGCACTGACATTAACCATTCTTCCACAATTTAGGAGCTATACTCATCATACTCTCAATAGAAACTTTGTTCTCCTGAAGAAAAAGAACATTAGGAGAATGAATTCTAACCAATTCTCGAACAACTTTTTGTCTAGGGCTACTATTCAAGCCCCTTGCATTCCATGAAATAATGATCATTTTTGGGAAGCCAAGAAATGAGAATCCAAGGTCTTGACAGTTCCTAACTACACTAGATTCTCACCAATCATCTTAATCTTCTCCATGTCCTTCTTATGCCCACTGTTACCACTTTTCTCAGAAACCCCCTTCTTGCCATCCTTCTAAAGAATACCCAAGTGAGGAGAAGACTTGCCACGCTTATCCATATCCAAAACTACACTCCTTGTAGGAAGGGCTGCGCCCCCTGCTTCTTGACCCCAACCAACATTTAACCCCAGAGACACCTGAGCCTCTACCTGCCCATCAGTGACCATAGGCATAATAGGTTCAACCTGTGGAGTAGGAGGAGGGTCAGAAGAGACAATCTCCTGATCAAGCTCCACAACCAATTGAGCCAAGCTACTAGATCCCGAAATAACTTCTTGCTGCCCCAGCTCATCTAGGATTTCAAATCTATTAAAGGTATCCTCCTTCTGTCTCTCCATCAAAGTCCTCTTTTGACCTCTATTATGATTGCAAGCCTTGACTTGTACAAAGCCCTCAACATCCTTTTCCTCTCCTGAATTTGGCTTCTTCCCTTTATCAGCCCCAAGATTGTGACGAGGAGGGGGTGGAGGCTGTTGATCAACCAGCTTGGCCTTCGGACACCTACGTAGAAGGTGGCCATATTTATGATAAAGTCGGCACCGGAAGGGAAGGGTCTCATAATCGAGTTGCTGCACCCAAGAATGTGAACTCACACACAATTCAACTTCATCTGGCAATGGTCTATTCAAATCAAGCTCCACACAGATTCGAGTAAAAGTCATAAACCTTTTCCCAAGGGTTTGGGTTGAGGACCCTACTAGTTTCCCCAACATCGAAGCGAGCATATGGAAAACATCCTCTCAACAACACTCTATTGGAAATCTGGGTAGCTGAAGCCACATTGGGGCCCGATTTGGAAGCTCCTCAGAGGGGTTAAAGCCTGCATGCCATGGCTTAACAAATAGCCCAACCTGGTTGTAAAAATAGGGCCCGCCCTCAAATATCCTATTACGATCTACCATGCAGGTGAATGTAACCATGAAAAAGTTGTTTACAAGCAACATGACATCCATTTCACCCTCTGGCTCCCAGAATTTCTAAGCCCAAGTTTCTAGAAATTGAAGGGATACACTTAAACCCAGAAATTTATAGTACAGCGAATTCTTTGAATAGTATTCCACATCCTTAGCAATCATCTCATAAGGGATTACCAATTTAGGTCTTTCTTTGCATCACTCTGAGCACCCATTTATCTAACTGCTAGATGGATTTGATGCTATAACTCCTGAAATTTGAGAAACAAGGGCATTATCAAACACCCTCGCCCCTTGATTTAGCGGATGCATGTCCTCTGCACCATGCAAAAGCATGTCAAGTGAGACTCCTGATGGCTCACCCCTCGTCATTCTACCCCTAGCCTGGAGAAATCACAGTAGGGGACCACGAACCAGGCGTCACGTGCCCCACCGTCCTCACAGCCTGCAGACCGACCCAAGAATAGAGAACAGCCTGCAAAAAATGGTGTAAAAGACCAGGCACCCACCCTCATGGCAACTGGAACACCTTCCTCCGCAGACGCACACACAGAAGGCTCAGAACGGAGCTAGGGCACGACAGCCCTAGCTTGTCAACCTCGCACAGAAACCCATCGCCCACAGCCCACTTTTGTACTCCGAGATTAATTGTTGAACTTATTATTAATTAATGATGTCAATCTTTAATTATATTACAATTTGATTTTATTTTAAAATAAATAATTATTATTTTAGTAATTTAAACAAATAGTTATCCTTAAATCATTTAGAATAATGGATTTAAAGCCAAATAGGGGTAATTATGCAAGCATTTAAATATAAGAATGGGTTAATTGGGAAACTTAATTATTTGAAACATATTTTAAGCTGGAAACTTAAACCTTACTATTTAACTTTACTACGTGTTTTCAAATCAAACCAAACTATGAGATTATCCTATTTTCTATGTGATGTCTATGTTTGGGGATTGGGGTTGACTAGATTGTTGACAAGTTATAGGATGTCTATCAGAGGCTTGGGAGTTTTGTGATTATGGTATCATGCTGACTTGATCTTGATTACTTTTACTTAACCATGGTATGTGATGGTATGCTCTATGTTGAGTGTGTTTATATTGCTCATTACTATTTTTAAAGCCTTGTGGGATGGCAAGATTTATGATATGGGTTATCTAAGTTATCCATTTTTGAGTCCTCAATCAGTTATACCTTGGTTACTTTCCAGTCGCCTTGATGAGACTGAAGTGTTTGCTTGATCTTGGTGATATCATCTTGTGACATGTTTGACTTAACCATTTTGAGTTGTTGATTAGTATTATTGGGATACTTTTTGATTGCTCGTTGAGAACCGATGGGTATTGTGATTTATCTTAGGATGTTTTGTAGTTGCTTGTTGAGAACTGATGTGACTATTGTGGATTACCTTCGACACTTTCTAGTTGTTTGTATAGGATTTAGGTGATATATTATGATTCTTTGATTTGCACTTTTATGAGCCTAGGGTAGGTTATCTACTTGTAGTGTCAAGAAGTGGCTTGTAATTGGGTCTATGGCCCTAAGTAGCTACTAGGGTAACTCATTGTATGTTGTTTAATTAAGTGATAAAATTTCACTAAACGACAATAAAATAAACCTAATAAGAGCTAATTGTATGTTCTTGCCCATGCCTTGAGTGTTAGTACAAACTAGGATGGGAGTAGAGAGAATGCTTGGTTGCGACCTTGCATTTTGTAGTATACCTTGTCAGTATGAGAGGATACTAGTGGCCATAGTGGGATCACTAGGAACCCAAGAGTCCCAAGGTACTACTTGGGTAACTTCAAGCATGATTCATGTGATGACACTTGCCCACTTATATACTAGGTTTCCTATGTGTCTTGTGTGCCTCTGGGTCTAGATGTTGATTTATTTTTGAACCTTTGAGTTAGTATGCTTTTAGGATTTCTTGGACTTAGAGTGTACTTGTGTTATGTGTTTTGATATCCTTTTTGGGACTTGAGATTATCTCCTCAGTGTGGTAGCAGTGGGCCATTTAGGTTTCACACGGTTAGGTGGTAGTGCTTTTTTTACTCTTACCATTGGGATCCATTCGTAGTCGTTGTGACTAGAGCTTCTTGGGATGCTTTTTTATCATGTTTAGATGATGTTATTTACTAATGCATTTCCTTATACTAATTATTAGAATGTGATAGGTGATGTTATCTACTTTTTAGGTTCATCTTTTGCTTTATTCTAACATGTTAGATTTCCTTATGCTTATGTTGTAACATGTTTTAGTAGTGATGTCCCTATTATGATAGTACTGATGATCTGATCGGTGGCTTGGGATGTTATGCATGGGGGATGGCTAGGGGCCACAATGGTCTTGTGATGCTATTGATGGTTGGGAGGAATTGCAAACTTGGTTAGTTGTGTTTTATGATGGTTATACTTTATGATAGATGTTTATATCTTGTATGATGGATGGATGTATCATGCATGTTATTGGTTTCATTATTTTTTTTTATCATACTTTGTATCATGGATTTGAGGAGGATGATGTATCCTTATTTCTACATATGAATATTCTTTTAGCCTTTCATACCCTATGACATGTATAGTGGATGATTGCACATTCCAAATTTTAATTTTCCAAGAGGCATTTGGAACAAATGTATATTATGGAGATTGGACTTTATAATTATTCTTTCATGTGAATGTGGTAGTTGTTAGACTTAGTATTATATTAAATTTATATGTAATTCAACATCATGGGATACTTAAGGAACATAACTTGTTATGTATGTTTTAGTTGATTGTATGTCATTGCTTCTGCTACTATGTGTTTGATGTGTATGATGTATCTTTCTTGTTTAAAAAATAATGTTACCAAACTTTGTAAAACATTGGGTCATTTCTTTTGGCTCCCTTGGCAGGGCATTACATCTGGTATCAGAGCTCGAGTTTCTACATTGGGAGCTCTGGGTATAATGCAAACACCACTACTGCTAATTAGTTGAACAAAAATGAAAAGTTTAAACTATTATATGTACCTTTTCAAACTGAAACTTGAATAAGTTGAACTGAAACAAAACTTAAAAATTTAGTTCTATATTTTTCATACTTCAGCACTTAGTTGTCAAAATGGAAATTATACTTAAACGTAAACATAGGAAAAAGTTAAAATTGAAACTATTCTATTTTTAAAACCATGTGTCTTTTATTTATGCCTTAAAATAGTATGTTTTATGGTTATTATAGTATCTTTTATCTTTTTGTAGGATGGTATTTGGGATGAGATCTTCAGTTAGAGGTTGTAGACTAGGCTATGGATGAGGCAGAAACATCAGTGTAAATGAGTTTATCCATGAAGACTTTAATCAGGAAGGGAATAAGGAAGAGGATGTTAGTGAGCATCAGGAAGAGAACCATAGAGAGTAGTAGGATGACTTAGAGAAAGTTGATTTGAGGAAAATGATGAAGACCATCATTGATTTCCTACCTCCTCATCAAGGTGTTGGTCAAGATGGGGCTCGTTAGGTAGGATATGAGCATAGACCTAGGTCTAGGAGCCCTTGGAGGGATTAGTAGAGATCTATAGTATCCACTTAGATGAAGGACCTTTAGAGGTCCAAGGTCAAACCCTTTAATGGGTTGGGTTCAAGTTATGTAGCCAAGTAGTGGCTTATTGCTCTTGACAGGGTTTTTCTATGCAAGACTTTGACAATAATGTCAAAGAAAGGTTTCCTATTACCAACCTAGAAAACTTTAGAGCCACTTGGTAGACTATTGAGGAAAATAAGTTGGGCATAGACATGAACAGTGTCACATGGGAGTTATTCTTGGAGAGATTCCATGAGTGATTCCTACCAAAGGAGTGGAAGCAACATAGAGCAAATGAGTTCCACAACCTAAGATAGTTCACTATGACCATAGTAGAGTATGAGTGTAAGTTCTATGAGCTCACACCTTTTTTTGGAATTAGTGACAACCCAGCTCAGTTGGCATAGCATTTTATTAGAGGCTTGAACAATAATCTAATTGGGGGTGTTAAGGTGTTTGAACCTAAAACCCTCAAGGATGTGGTACATCAAGTCGTCATCATAGAGCAGAGTGTGAACCTAGGACATGGGGGTTTTGTAGGAGCACCTTTAGCATCAGGGTCGAAGGGTAATCAGGGAGTAGGTGGTAGTAGGAAACCTCCTTTAGGGGGTAATCAACAGCAGGGAGGAACTTATCCTCCAACACAAAGTGGTGGCGATGGTTTCAATGCTAGGAGCTATTACAACACTCAGTGCAACAAGCACAACCAGTATGATCGGTTGTCTCAAAGTGTTCAATCTTATCCTAGCAGGGGTAGTGTTGATCAGTCCAATGCACCTAGAGTTCAGAGGAGCTTCAATGGAGATTGTTTCTCATGTGGACAATGTGGACACAAGTTGTCTCATTGCTCTAAATGGAAATTCACAATTCTTAGGCCAGAGATCTGCAGCTTCGAAACTTATAGTTGGTGACATGGGTAGATCCTAGAGAGTGTACTCAGTAGAGTCTTATCCTCCCATAGGGGGAAAATGTCCAATAGGACCCGTACAGTGAGTCCCTAGCTTTACTTTTCTTTTAGGCTTCCAAGAGTAAGCCTATGTCTTGGGGGGTGGATGTAGTACCTACATTGAAGTTACATTTTGCTATCATTGCTAAACTCTTTTAGGCCAGTTTTATGTGTGATTACTTGTAGTATCATTTTGAGATTAGTAGATATTGTTTTGCATTTAGATGAATATATGATGAGATTAATTGGTACTCTATATTTCATGTATGCATGATGATTATTACAGTGTTTTCAACCATTGATGATGATTAGTTAGATGGTTTATTATAATGTGTTTTCTTATGGACACTTACCCCATATTGCATGTGTATGGTGTGCATGTTTGTTTTCTTTATGTATGGAATTTCTAATGTCATTAAGGAAGGGAGCCATAGTCACCTGTTATTCAAGATCCACATGATGCACCACTTCCTATCATTGCCTCTTTAACTTAGTGTATATTGTGTATGTACATGCATAGATTTTATGCAGGTTGCAGGTATCGATTATTGACTTCCCTGAACTGCCAGGATGAGCATACCCTATCACATATTATCTCAATGGTAAGAGAGGGGAGATAAATTATTAAGTCCAAATCCTAAACCTTTGAGCCATTTGTCCTAATTGACAATTAGGATAAGTATATGAGTTGTGTACCCTCCAAATGCATTAGATGACATTAATTTGTAATTATAACCCTTAGTTTGATTTTGTATGTGTTTTATTATGATGGATTTTCGTATTTACTTTATGAGTCTTTGGTAAATTTTCTATTAATTAAGTCTAATTGAAAGATCGAATTAATTATTTAATTTAATGGGAAATTATTATGATATTTTTGAATATTTAATTATAATTAATAAATTGAGAAATTAATTAATTAAAAGAATTTAATTTGAAGATAAAAGTTATAGTATAAATTTGGAAGGTGATAATATTTATTTAATTTAATAATAATATATTTAGAGATCATTTTTAAATAAATGCTAAATAATAATATTATTTAAGTTAATAAATAGTTGTCAAATTTAATGTTCAAAAATAAATTTAGAAATGGAAAAGAAATTAATTTATTAAAAAATTCATGATCGCATGATGCATGCATGAGAATAAATTTAATAAATTAATTTAAAAAGAGTCAAGTGAAAATTAAATAAAGTAATTTAATAATTCATATGATGCACATGTAAAAGATAAAAGAAAAGATAAAGGATAGTTACTTTGGAGTTGAATCTTGTGAGCAAGGAGTCCTCTTGGGTGAATGCACAATTAGTGCCCCAATTCAAGGAGAGAACTCCTTATCACCAATGGAAGGTTCAATTTTTGGGGGATGCAAATTTTTGAGGAGCAAAAACTGGAAGCAAATTTTGGAAGGTAATTTTTGGGAAATTTTTAGAGAGAATTTTTTGGATAGAACCGAATTCTCTCACAATCTCTAGCTAGTTGTGTATTAACATCAAGTTCAGGTAGGGTCTTGCGTTCTGATCACTAATTAATTACACAATTTTTGTTTCCTATCTTCTTCGTGAATGTGGATTGTAGATCCAAATTTATCTATGGTGAACTTGTGAATATTACAATATTTTAGGTTACTGAATGTATGTTAATATCCTTATGTGTTCATGGAGATTCAAAATATAGTAAAGGAAAAACCTCATTCTGTAGATTTTAGAGAATCAAAGTTAAGCCAGGAAGGCTTGAAAGTCAAATAGGAAAATTAATTAGGGAGGGTTTAAATTTTAAAAGGAAATTTAAAGGGTAAATTTAATTGGTTGGTTGAATTTTCTCTATCAAATTAATGTTGAAAAAACAATTTTTTAAAAAAAAATTATGAAATAAAATATTATTTTTTATTAAGAAAGGATTTGTTTTACAAATTTTATATATTTATAAATGTTACTAAATAAAATTATTTTTATTAAAAAATATTATTTAAATTGCAAATTAAAAATATATATTTAAACAAAATTAAATTTGTTTATTCAAATTTAAAAGAAAATAATATATTATGGAAGGGGCGGGGGAAACCCCACACTCCCCCCTCTTTCTTACCTCATCCACCATTAGTAGCATACTCTACTACTGATGCAACAAGTACACCTGCTATTGCAACATATTGTATTGTGATAGTAGTAGAGAGCTGCGATGGCCACGAGAAGTGGTAGGGTGACGAGCCTTTATAAACACCTTTTCGAAAAATAATGTAATTTAATTTTTATTTTTTTTTAAAGGTTGTTTTAATTAATGAAATTAAAATGTTAAATTATTGTTAATATTAATAATAACATAATTAATATTTATCATTTAATAAATAATTAATAGATGATTAATAAGGATTAATACATTATATTGATTAAATTAATTTAGTAATTTTAACTAGAAGTTGTGAAATAAATTCTTGAACTTATTATTAATTAATGATATCGATTTTTAATTAAATTGCAATTTGAATTTATTTAAAAATAGATAATTATTATTTTAGTAATTTAAACAAATAGTTATCCTTAAATAATTTGGAATGATGGATTTAATGCCAAATAAGGGTAATTATGCAAGCATTTAAATATAAGAATGGGTTAATTGTAAGGGTTAACTAGGAAACTTATTTATTCGAAACATATTTTAAACTAGAAACTTAAACATTACTATTTAACTTTACTATGTGTTTCCAAATCAAACCAAACTATGAGATTATCCTATTTTTTGTGTGATATTTATGTTTGGGGATTGGGGTTGACTAGATTGTTGACCAGTTATAGGACGTCTACCAGAGGCTTGGGAGTTTTGTGAGTGTGGTATCATGCTGACTCAATCTTGATTACTTTTACTTAACCATGGTATGTGATGGTATGCTCTATGTTGAGTGTGTTTATATTGCTGATTACTATTTTTAGAGCCTTGTGGGATGGCGAGATTTATGCTATGGGTTATCTGGCTTAACCATTTTTGAGTCCTCGATTAGTTATACTTGGGTTACTTTCCAATTGCCTTGATGGTACTAAAGTGTTTGCTTGATTTTGATGATGTCATGTTGTGACATATTTGACTTAACCATTTTGAGTTTTTGATCAATATTATTTGGATACTCTCTGGTTGCTCATTGAGAACCAATGGGTATTGTGATTTATCTTGGGATGCTTTCCAGTTGATTGTTGAGAACTTATGTGATTATTGTGGATTATCTTTGACACTTTCCAGTCACTTGTATAGGATTGAGGTGATATATTATGATTCTTTGTTTTCTACTTTTATGAACCTATAGTAGGTTATCTACTTGTAGTGTCAAGAAGTGGCTTGCAATGTGGGTCGAGGCCCTAAGTGGCCACCAGGGTAACTCATCATAAGTTTTTTAAATAAATGATAAAATTACACTAAATGAGAGGAAAATGAACCTAATAAGAGTTAATTATATGTTCTCACCCATGCCTTGAGTGCTAGTACAAACTAGGATGGGAGTAGAGAGAACACTTGGTTGCGACCTTGCATTCTGCAGTATGCCTTGTCAGTATGAGAGGATACTAGCAGTTCCAATGGGATCACAAGGGACTTGGGAGTCCTAAGGGACTTCTCAGGTAACTCCAAGCATGATTCATGCAATAACACTTTCCCACTTACATAGTAGGTCTCCTACATGTCTTGTGTGCCTCTGGGTCTAAATGTCGATTTATTTTGGAACCTTTGAGTTAGTATACTTTTAGGATTCCCTGGACTTAAAGTGTACTTGTGTTACATGTTTTGATATCCTATTTGGGACTTGAGACTATCTCCTCAACCTAGTGGGAGTGGGCCATTTAGGTTCCATGTGATCAGGTGGTAGTGCTTTTTTTACTCTTACCATTGGGATCCATCTGTAATCACCATGGTTGGAGCTTCTTGTGATGCTTGTTTATCATGTTTAGATGATGTTATTTTTTGATGCATTTCCTTATACTAATTATTAACATGTGATAGGTGATGTTATCTACTTTTTAGGATCATCTTATGCTTTATTCTAGCATGTTAGATTTCCTTATGCATATGTTGTAGCATGTTTTAGTAGTGACGTCCCTATAACAATAGTATCGATGATATGATCGGTGGCTTGGGATGTTATGCAAGGGGATGCTATTGATGGTTGGGAAGAATTGCACACTTAGTTAGTTTTGTTTTATGATGATTATACTTTATGATAGATGTTTATATCTTCTATGATGGATGGATGTATCATGTATGTTATTGGTTTCATTAAAAAAAATTTATCATAATTTGTATCATCAATCAGAGGAGAATGATGTATCCTTATTTCTACATATGTATATTCTTTTAGCTTTTCATACTCTATGGCATGTATAGTGGATGATTGAACATTTCAAATTTTAATTTTCCAAAAGGCATTTAGAAAAAATGTATATTATGGAGATTGGACTTTATAATTATTCTTTCATGTGGATGTGGTAGTTGTTAGACTTAGTATTAGATTAAATTTATATGTATTTCAATGTCATGGGATCCTTAAGGAATGTAACCTATTATGTATGTTATTGCTTCCGCTACTATGTGTTTGATGTGTATGATGTATCTTTCTTGTTTTAAAAAAAATGTTACCAAACTTAGTAAAACTTTAGGTCATTTCTTTTGGGTCCCTTGGTGAGGCGTTACACAAAGACATGGGGAAAAAGATGGACTTTGATGAGTAAAATTGACCATATTATAAGCATAATTTATAAGAGACTCCATTCTTTGAAGTATCATATAGTCTACAATACAACCATGAATAGTGATTCCCTTCACCAAGTTTGGAAATTTATTTTGGTATATTTTGGAGATCTAGATATTCCACTATTACCATATGATTTATTAGTATATTATCTTATTCCACTTGATAATTTATATAATATTCCCTATGATGATGATACATTATAGTTCAATAAAGATCTTGCAAATGATGAGAGTCTTGATTATTGAAAGCTAAAAGTTGCATCACCTTCTCCTTGATTTGAAACCACATCTATTGTTGATCTTGATGATGATATTGAAGATTGTATTCTTGATGATTATGATTTAGTGTAGTAGTACAATCCTTTTCTTCGAGTTACAACTCCTTTGGATGACTTCTTGACAGACATTGGAGGCTTATTTTTAGAGTTCTAAATTTAGAATTTTAGACACTACATTGATGATATTCATCTTCTATTTGTTCAGGATAATCCTTCTAAAATTGTTGTGAGGGAACACTTTGACCCTCATCATTCTCCACTAGATCTTTCCTTTAATTTTGATATGATAGTGGATACTTCATTACAATAGTTGCATGAGGTCTCTCTTACTTCAGAGAAGATATTTCAACCTATGGAGATTGATTTTTTTGAGTCTCACACTTCATTCGAGATGTCACATTGCATGTTTGATCATACTCATGTGTTGTAGTTTCCTATTCAATTTCCAAAAAACATTCTACATTATGAGAGTTCTTCCTACTAATTGGGGAGGATTCTTCGATACACCTGTGCCACTATTTCTTCCCAAATGGAAGATCATCATTGAATTTTCTTGTTGTAGCTTCTACATTTATCCAAGAGAATTTTTCATGGATGTAGATTCTACATTTAGGGGTGCCTTCTTTTCTTCTCTTCCTATTCCACATCTTGAGGATACATCTTTAGAGTTTCAACTAGAATCCTACATTGAATACTTACCATTTTTTTATTTCTTGTCACCTTCTTCTTTTGATCTCGATCTTGATTGGTTTATGACATAGTGAAATATTAACAAACT
Source organism: Cupressus sempervirens (assembly GCA_028749045.1). Lineage (NCBI taxonomy): Eukaryota > Viridiplantae > Streptophyta > Pinopsida > Cupressales > Cupressaceae > Cupressus > Cupressus sempervirens. The sequence goes on from CM053789.1 coordinate 441,560,537, forward strand.
TAAAAGATTTTCTACTTCAATTGGATTATACTTCCTTCTTCCTATCCTCAATGAGAAGCATTCCTGCAGTTGTATTTGGTTTATCTTCTTCCTAAGGGTAGAAATGTTATTTGTAGACATTGGATCACCTTTTTTCTAAAAGAACTTGCTAGACCTGAAGGGTACCATTCATTATGGGGCAATGGAAGAGGGAATTCCATGTCTCCTTGTTTCCTTCCCATGGAGGGATACTCTATTATATGTGTTTGATATATGTCTTAATAGGGGGTTCTTAATTACTCCATCCTTGCATGCATCTTGATTTGTTTTTTCATCCTTGGTGTATCATCTTCCTAAGGGGAGAAATGTTATTTGTAGACATTGGACTACCTTTTGTCTTCAATAATTTTCCATACTTATAGGAGATCATTCATTAGTGGGGGGATTTCATGTCTCCTTGTTTCCTTCCTATAGAGGGATACACTATTGTATATGCATGATGCCTGTCATAAAGGGGGCTCTTGATTACTTCGTCCTTACATGCATCTTTATTTGTTCTTTCATCTCTCTTTTGGGGAAGGTTTTTTCCCACGAGGTTTTCCCTTTTTCTCCACTTTATGAGAGGTTGTATTACATATATTTTACACTTACAGTTTGTACATGGGTACCTAACATGGCCTAGTAGCTAGGACCCATCATGCATTGTCATATGCCTTTTTTGAGTTTAAATGCATTCCCTTCAGATGCACTTAAGGGGGCACATTGGTGTAATAAAATATACTAGTTAAACTTTTCTTTAGCTTAGTTAGGATAATGCATTTTCATATTAGTTGTCATGTAGACACATAGGAATTTACACTTTATTTGAGCGCATGTTATCTCATACCTCTCTTTCTATGATACACTTTTGTGTTCTTATCTTATCATTATTGCACACACTTTCATGCACAATAGAGGGTAATCCACCTTTGGTGGGCATGTACTTAGTTGTTGTTTTAAAGATTTGCATGGCTCCTAGATATCTTGTATTTCATATATATGTCAGAATTAACAAGTGGGAAGATTTACTTCTGAGAGCTGGAGTGAATCAGAAGTAACTAACTTTAACCTTTTCAAATTATTTTAATTAAATCCATTCACATGCATCTAATTTATCTAATAAACATGAAAGTAATGACATGCATGAAAATAGACAACATACAAATTTGGTAACCCATAAACCCTCCAAAATGAGAAGGTAAAACTGGGGTGGGGATGAAACCCACAAAATATCACTGCAACATTATGTAATTGTTCAAGGTTACAATGTTTGATCACTTCCAATGGTCTACCCTATAAAAGGCCTGTCCTATTAAAGACTTTACACTCTGTTAAAAGTGACTTGATTAAAGGATTTCACTACCTTGCTAAAAGTAGTCTTGGTTAAAGGACTTTCATACATTCATTTGGAATGCCACCCTATTAAAGGATTTACAAATGGCTGCTAGGCCAACCTAAGTCCATAGGATTTTGATATCTAATACAATTACTAGAGAGTATTAGAAAGCCTTTGTCTCGATAGCTTTGCAATCTTCAATTTCTGATTCGAGATCCTTGTTCTACTTGAAATAATCTGATCCTTGCTTAATATAATTTGTCACTCTATAAGGTTATGATACTCTATTCTTCAAAAACTAAATTATGCACTACTACTCTATTCTTCACTAATTCTTTTTACCTTTCTACACTTCACTATAATTCACCCATACATATCCTCTCCTTGTACACACATAATGGGGTTTTGTTCTCCTTTTAAAGATTTTGAAGACTTAAGGTAAGGTATGAATCTATGATCAACATTAGATCTACATTTCCTACTTATTTCTTGCACTTTTCCTTTTTTTTGCATGCCTTTTGCATTTTTTTATTAGTTGCATGTTGATTACATAGGTAATGCAAGAGATTCGATCTTATCTTCAAGATCCTTCAAGATTCATCCCAAGTTTTCTCCAAAAATGGTTTACATTTGAGTTTGTAAAGACACAAAATCATATGTTTATTCTATGTTACTCGGCACATACTAGTTGCTAATGCTTAGTACATATGGAAAAACTAGCTCACTCAGCTCCTATAGCAACTCTATTTCACTCGGCATCTATAGTGACTAGACATCTATACTCTACTCGACACTTGAACTTTCCTCAGCACCTAAAATCTACTCGGCACCTAAAGTTCACTCGACATCTATTAAATTCTCTAGCTTGGCATACATCATAGCTTAGCTTCTTTATTATACTCAGCATTAACTTGAGAATTGGTTAAGTGTGTTGACACTCAAATGTCAAAACCATTTTGAGACCCACAATCTCCCCCTTTGACATGAGTGTCAAAAACACTTAACTAGACATTATAAATTTAATTTTTATGAGTATACTACACATTCTATTTGGCATATGTACAAGACTTCAAAAACTTATTCAAAATTTTGTATACCTCAAAATCTTGTAACTCCTGCTAAGCTGATGTACCATTACCATTCCTATAACCAAAATTCTTGTGTTGAATATGTCTCATGCTGATATACCTAATATCTTTTTCCTTATTTTCCTTTACTATATTTGTGTACCCTATTTCTACTTCGTATACTCTATATCTGTTCCCTTTCCACATCTCCTTGCAATTTTGCATCCTTTTGGCTTTATTACTTCCTCAAAATGTGAATTGGAATATCCCCCCCTTTGGATATTCTTTATTTCTTCTATCAAAGAACATATTATTTAACCATTCTTATTCATATCTCCCCCAAAACATTATATCTCCCCATTCTTATTAGATACAATAAATAATTAATTATATCCCAAAGAATGTATTATTCTCCCCCTTTTTGACACTTATGTTAAAGGCTCCTACGGATAAATAGAATACTTTGCCAAAAAAAACTTGTTTACCTCCATAATCATCTTGAGAGAAGCATCCCAATTATCTAAAGCTATCTTCAATGACTTGTGTTGGATGGCTGTCTCTGCTACAAGATGAACAAGGCCTTCTAAAGTAGAAAGAATTGGATCTTTCTTTAGAACATTTTCTACATAGGCCTACTCCTTATGGAGTACTTCTAGATGTGGGGTTATGGAGGATTGAATCTGCATCAATTTGGCCTCTTCAGCTATCAACATACCTAATTCTTCTTGTGTGTAAAACATAGCTGCAAAATGCTTCTCACTTTGAGCTAGATCTTTTGGTAGCTAAGTGCTAGAAATCTTTAGATTTTGCTCTAGGCTCAACATCCTTTGGCTTGTTTCCTATGTGCAGTATGAGGAATCACATAACATGGTGTATAATGAGAATACATTCTCAAGTACTTTTTTCTCTTTCTCAATCTTCTTTGCTAATTCAACTTGTGAAAGTGTTATTTCACTTGATATTGTCTCATTTAATTTCATTTGAAACTTCTTTTTTGACTATTCTAATAATTTAACATTAATTTCTAGGTCCTCATTCTGTACCTGGTCCACAATGTTGGATAGTTGCTCCATTATGAGCTGGGTTTCATCAAGTACTTGCAAGTTGAATGCATCAAGAAATATGTCCTTGATTTCCACTAGTGCTTTCTTTTGCCTATACTCATTTATGAGTATCTCTTGTCTCTTTCTCCTCTATAGTGCCTCTTACACTTCATTTATCTATTGTAGGTTCATGGTTCTTGAGTCATAGCTAGGTATGACTACTTCTTCATTAAGTGTAGGGTCTCCATAGTGAAGTACCGTTGGAACCTTGGTAGTGCTTGAGCACAGTGCTAAAATCTGCAATGGTACTACATAAGTGTTTTGCTTCTTATTAGGAGTCCTTGAGGTAGGAAAGTTTACCAATGTTTTAATTTCCTCCTGCTCCTTAGGGGTTATCTCTACTTCTTTCTCCTCTTCTTTAATGCTTGGATCAGTGATGATAATTTGAGGAGGTGCACCTTGGATTTGTGTTGCACAAACATCTTGCCCTATTTGTTCCTTTGCTTGCTCCTTGGTAGTTGTTGTTACCTTTATTATAGAATCAACCTTAGCAATTTTTTCTTGTTCTTCTTGCTCTTTGGGTTTACCTACTGTAGTTGTGGGAGGTTGTGTAGGTTTTCCTTGTGTGCTTTCCTTCTCGCTTGTTATCTCTACTATAGCTTTCTACAAGTCATCAAAACTCACCAAAACTAGATTTGTGCAAATTTGTGCTTGTAATGTAGATTGGTGAAGTATCCTCTTGAGATCCTCTATAGTTAAAGGATTGATGTTCTAAGCTAAAGTGTCAGGACAATCCTATATAGTTATTTTATGTATAGGTGTTGAATTTGGAGGGCTTGGTGGTGGTAGTTGGGTGTCTTGGAAACTCTATTCTTCCTACTATTCCTTAGCTATTGCCTCTTCACCATGTGTCTTCTCCACTATCTCTTTTTCTATCTATTTCTTTCCATCTTTTTCTTTCTCTCTTTCTTCCTCTTTCTCATTCTCTTCTCCTTCTTCATCATTTCTACCCTCAAATGGGTCTTCCTACCCTTCCTTTATAGTTTTCAAACCATATATTAATTTCCACATTTGTGTGGATTTTTTGACAACATCTTCAATTTGATTTTGCAAAATTTTGAAGGCTCTATATTTGGGTGCAAATTTGCTCCCATGCTTCTTACTATCATTTTTTATTTGACCTTTAGTAAGGTTTTGTGTTACATGAGCCAATTTAGACTCTCTTATTTCTTTCTCCATTTTGAGATAGTAACGCCATTTATTCTCAACTAATGAGCTTAGCTCATTAGGCATTGAATTGTCTAGTTTAAGTGGAGTAGTCTTGAACTTAGCCATCATAGTGTAGATGGATTCTTCCACTATGTTTTGTTACTCCTTTGACAATTTATTAAAATCTATGGTCTTTAGACCAAATAAATATGCATTATCTCTAATATTATTGCAAATGTTTTGTAATTTAGATTTGGCAAAACAACTTACCAATCTAAATTGATCTTCATTAGACTCTATTTTTTCATCGTCTAACTTTGGGGGTGCAACATACTTTCTTCTCTTTTTCTACTCTACAGGTCCTCCTTGTTCTATTGCCTTCTATTTTTCCTACTCCTTTGCCCCTTGTGTTGTAGCCTTGGTGTCAACCCTTGTAGTTGGCTTGGTTGGGCTTGACATTGCTGGTTTCTTCTTCTTCCCTTTTGGCTAAGCAACTATCTATTTTTGGGCTTTTATTTTCTTTGTTTCAGCCTTGGGTTAGGGAAAGTGGCCCTTGATCTTGCTCTTCTTCATCACCCTTGGCATCTTCATGTTCTTCCTCTACTTCTTCTATGGTGCCTTCCCCAAATTTGGCTTTCAGCTTCTTAGCAAGCTTGTCTTTCTCTTTTAGAGTGGAGGTAGTCTTTAACTCAATATCCACTTTGGATCTCGCCATGTCATAAGTTCCAAAATGTGGTGCATCCTTGTCAATTTATTTTGCTAATAAAGTAGTTATTGTTGCTTATGCTTCATCTATGTTTATCTCATACCCAAGAGGTCTCAACCATCTCACTCTTGGTATGGCCAGTTGTATGTATGTATATTCTATATCTACAAGAAAACATACATCATTTACATGTTTTTCTACTAAGGAAACTATAATTCTAAGCCTTTTCTTCATTGATTTCTTAAAGTCCTCAAAATTAGCTCCCATCTACTCTATGTATTCATTGACTTGAGCTATGATTGACCTATCATTTTTTCATGCCACTTTTCCAAAAGAAGGAAATTTTTTTTGAACATAAAAGAAAATACATATCAGAATAGCACCAAATTTGCATTGGCCTCCCTTTGTTCTTCTGGTTGCTACTAGATTTTCACTGATCTATTGCATCTGTAGCTCTGCAAGATCATATGTATAATCTTTCTTCACCAATTTTTATCCTACTTCTACTACAATACAAGGCACATTGTTGAGTTTGTTGGACTGGTAGAATTTGTGTACAATGACCCTAACAATAAAGTCAACTAGAGGGTCTTGGATAGTGTTAATTGTCATCCCTCTCTTATTCCATTTGCACCTATGTTCTTCTCAATTGCCTCGTTAGGATCACTTCTAATTCTTAGGCTGATCTAGGGTTGGGTAACCTGTCACTCTATGTACAATTCTCTTTTAAATTTTTATAGGACCATTCTCCAACCATAAACTACCATCATTCATTCTGCTCAACACTAGTCTAATCCATTCCATCTTGAACATTGTAGGGAATTCTAGGGCATGTGTTAAACCCTTCCTCTCAATAATTTTGAACTCTTCTTTCAACATTATATTAACACACAATTTCTAATATGCCTCCCTCATTTCCATGTCGCCTATGGCTCCTTTCTTTATATTATAACATTTCCTTACATCTTGAACCATTACAACCTTTGAGGGTATGATGGATAGGGCTCCAACTTAGTCATTCTTGTATGTAACTTTTGGGATTGGATGAAAATCGGGTTGTATAACCTCTTTTGATACTAATTGGACATCAAATGATTCCTTCTCATAAGATTTTCTACAACTAGAAGCCATTTTATACAATCTAGGGTTTTAACACAAAGAAAATATGAAACTACATAGCTCGACATAGTCGTAGATACATTAAAATTGAAGGAATCATGCTGGAATGCTATTGAAATCTTCTTATATGTTAGATTCTCTACTTGGGATTCACTCTGAGCTATTTCTCCTCTTTGTTCTTTGTTCTCAATGAGGAAAAATGATTGAAAATAAGAAAATATACCCTGTTTTCATCGCATGTAATGTTCAATACATTTACAATTGTCCACTCAGCTTCTCAAGGATTCCAAATTACTCAGCTTCCATTGTCTTTTCACCACTCAGCTTCCATAGGAGTATTACTTACTTGGCTTCAATTGAGATTTCTTCTTCACTTAGCTTCCTCTACCAACTCGGCTTCTATTAATCATTTGGCTCCTATGTTTTTGACAATCAACTCAGCTTTTACTGAATTTTTACTCAGCTTCTGAGGGTAACTTGACAACACTTGTGAAATCTTGAATTTTCAACTTTGCATCTTTGTTCATGCTAATCTATTCTTTTTGGTACTTTCTTTTTTAAGAACTGATGTATAGTATAACTTTGTAAATCTATCCCATATGCCTTCTCTTTCTTAGTTTGATGAAGTGTGACCACTTGACCTATTAGGTGAAGTGATCCCTTCATTTGATGTGCCACTCCCATCTTTCTTCTTCCATGCCTTGTTCATTTCTCCTTTGACGTGCTCAACATCTACCTTCTCTTTACCTTTGTCATTCTTTGAGTTCGGTGCCTTTGACTTTGTTGGGCAATTCTTGCTAATATGGCTAGTCTTAAAGAAACTAAAACATGTGGTTTGGCTCAACCATCTGCCGTAGTTCCCTTTGAAATGTGTCCTTAGGCAATTTTTAGGAATGTGTCCATATTCCTAACAATAATGACACTATACATGTTGTTGTAGTCCCAATTGTAGTGATGACTATGGTTACCTTCCCTTGTTGCCTGATTTGATGTCCACATAGGCTTTGATCTGCACCCAAAAGCTCTATGTCCATACTTCTGACAATTTTAGTAGTGACCTTCAAATTTTGGTGTTCTAATAGTCCTAGTCCTACAATTATGTGCTTGATGTCCTTGTTTTTTGTACTTATGACAATAACTTGCATTCTTAGGCTTATCATGCTAATGGGCATTCTTGCTCTTACATATATTAGAAGTATGTCCCTTTTTACCATAGAAATGACAAGTAGGTTTAGTGTTCTTACCTAAAGGAGATGTCCTAGCCCCTAGCAAATAACCACACAATGGAAAAACAATAAAAATTCATGATTTGATATCAAATCCCAATTCTTTATTCATAAAATAACTGTTACATGCAATGTGCAAGGCTATAAGGCTTTCCTGGTTACAGCCAAATATAATAGCAATTACAATAATAGTTCTGCAAGATCCCTCAAGATCCAATCCAAACCCAAGCTAGTTTAGATCTACACTCTGGTAGAAACCTTCAAGGAAGATCTAAAGTTGTGCTTCCAAGCCACCAAGCAACCTCCTTGTTTCTAAACTACAGCCACTAGCTCTTCTCATAGACTTGCAACTCCACCACAATCCTACTGTAAACTGCCTCACATTTGGTGCTCTATCCACAGACTCAAGAAAAATCATTCCTCACTTCTTCCTTCACTTGATGAAGGGCCCCACTACCCTTACCAACTCATAACCAAGAATGCAACAATATGGAGACAAAGAGATGACAAAATATTTCCCAAGCAATTTTTTTATACTTGAAAATCGTTACAATATTCTCCAAATGAGAGAACTCCAAATTCTTACAATATGAGAGAAATTCCAAACCAAGAGCTTCCAACTACCTTGTACACCAAGAGATTCTACAAGAAATTACACTTGAAGAGCTACACCTCTTTAAGCTTTCACCTTGAAGCTTCACCTTCTAAAGCTTGATTAGAAATGCTCATATGCCTTGCTTAAATAGGCACTTACCACCCAAGGTGTTGCAACTACCTTTCAACAAATGTTTAATTCCCACCCAAATACAACTAAGCACCCAAGAAATATTAAATGCATGATTTATCCACAACCTTCTAGAATTCTACCTACACAATATCCACAACCATCTAGAATTCCACCTACGCAATATCCACAACCTTATAGAATTCCACCTACACACCTCAATAAATGGAATGATAACCATTTTTTATTTAATTTTCTATTTATGCCACAAATGTACCTCAAAAATAGAAATTCCTCTTTTCTTTTCTCCTTTTTCCCCTTTTTAATTTTTATTACTATTATTTTCTCTAATTTTTGTCAGTTTTTCTGTCCTCCAATTTTCTTTCTTTATTTTTTTTTAATATAAATTTTCTCCATGCAAGTTGCTCCTACATCAGACTCCCTAGGTAGATAAAAAAGTGTGTCCCACAATTTGATGCCAAAGGAAAGACCTACAACCATCTTCATCTTCACAAAAGGTTTCCACCTCAATAGAGACAAGAAAACCAACATGCAAATCTTCCACATTTGCACCACTCAGTTAAAAACCATAATCTCAACCATCCAATGAACATGCTCATTCTTAGGAACAAATTGAACATAATTCTTCATCAACAAAACCTCATTCACATTAGCAACTAGTGAATCCACATGAGTAGCAATAAACCCCATATCAATAGAAACATGTAGATCTCTATCAACGCATGCCAAACTCACAACACCAATAGTCTCATTGTTAACATACAAATCATGACCAACAACAACTAGATCATCCATGACCAAATGCTCCACAATTTTCATGTCAGATCCAACTGACTGACCATGAAAACCAATGTCCATCCCAACATCAACAAGGTTAGGAATATCTTCAGTAACAACCTCTAGTTGCTATGCAGGTTTTGTATCAGGCTTCACAAACTTATCAACAAAACCAACCTCTTCCACCTCGACCTTGCAATGCCATCTTCTCTCTTGAAGAAGTCCCTTTACCAGCCAAACAACTCTCTTCTAGATCGATAGACTCTAGCTCTACAAATGTTCACAAAATTCATTCCTAACCCCATCCCTTACTTGATTAGCTAAGCTAGCTTCAAGCCAAGCAATCATCTCAGAAAATCTCATCTCCACTACATCACGGAGATTCAAAATCATCTTAGGGTCCAATCCTCTTGGATCCATCTACTAAGATCTTTGTAAAACCTCTGCAACAAATCCTTCCCACACTCCTTGTGACAACCTTGAATTGTTTGCAAGTCAGATCCCAACTTGCCACCTCACATGAACAACTAGGAACCACATCACAAGTCTAGGATCACAGAATTGTAATCCACAAGCTCTCTATAATCATGCCTCAACAAGTTCAGTCTTCCATCTCCACATCTATTTATCCATCTACAAGCCCTCTACAATTGCAAGTCAAAACCACGATTTGCCACCTCACAACCAGGAAAATCCACCACTAGATCAAGACCAACTTAGATCTACTTCTCCAACCCAAGTCTCGGTGCAAACTGCCTTAGCTTTGGCGATCTATCTACATGCTTAGGAACTTTGACTCTGATACCACTTGATGAAGGGCCCCACCACCCTTACCAACTCATAACCAAGAATGCAACAATATGGAGACAAAGAGATGACAAAATTCTTCCCAAGAAATTTTTTTATGCTTGAAAATCCTTACAATATTCTCCTAATGAGAGAACTCCAAATTCTTACAATATGAGAGAGCTTCCAAACCAAGAGCTTCCAACTACCTTGTATACCAAGAGCTTCTACAAGAAACTACACTTGAAGACTTCTACTTCCTAAACTTCTACTTGAAGAGCTACACTTTGGGAGCTTCACCTCTTAAAGCTTTCACCTTGAAGCTTGACCTTCCAAAGCTTGATTGGAAATGCTCATATGCCTTGCTTAAGTAGGCACTTACCACCCAAGATGTTGCAACTACCTTTCAACAAATATTTAATTTTCACCTCAATACAACTAAGCACCCAACATATATTAAATGCATGATTTATCCACAACCTTCTAGAATTCCACCTACACACCTCGATAAATGGAATGACAACCATTTTTGTTTTATTTTTCTATTTATCCCACCTATGCACCTTGAAAATAGAAATTCCTCTTTTCTTTTCTCCTTTTTCCCCTTTATTATTATTATTATTTCTCTAATTTTCATCACTTTCTCTCTCCTCCATTTTAAATTTAAAAATAAAAAATAAAAATTCCCCATGCAAGATGCTCCTGCATCACTTTGTTACTCCTTTCTTCTATAGTCTTGGAGGACTTTCCTTGTTCAATGTTGATGTAACCTAGTCCTAAAGTATCATTATTCGCCCCTAGTGATTTCAATAGCTACTCAAAGTACTTGATGGCCTCATTAGGTTTGTTGAAGCTTTTTGCAATCTCCTTCTCTCTTTTTAGATCATTTTGTAGTTTTTCATTTTGCATCTTCAATGTAGAGATCTCAATGCCCTTGACATTTATTTCATGATGTGCATTCATCATCTGACCTAGGGTGTCCAGCTGCATGTTTAAGATTCTTGCAAGCTCAATTGAATTTTCTTCTAGTTTATTGGCAAGGTTTATCTTGTCTTCTTCTAGCATAGCCTTGTCTTTAATGGCTCTTTTCTTTTGTTCAATTACCTCACAAAGTATCATGGCTTGTGATTCTTGTTCAAGCTTAAGTATTCTAATTTCTTCTACTTGAGCTCTATTCTTCTCCATCAAGTCTAGTATTGCTGCATCAAACTCTTTAAAATCTCCATTTGAAAATAGATTTGAGGTGTCAATCTCCTTGTACTATGTGTCATTCTCAGCTATAGCAATCTCTTTTCTTCTTTTTAAGGATTTCTTCAGTACTCCTCTAGCCTAATTCTCTATGATCTTACCAAGTTTTTAAACTTCCATTTCTAGATCTTTTCTCCAAGTTGTAAGGCTCCTTCTTGTGAGAAATAGGCTCTGATACAAATTGTTGGAATTAGCAAGTAGGAAGATTTACTTTTGAGGGTGGGGGGGGGGTCGGGGTGGGTGAATCAGAAGTAACTAACTTTAACCTTTTCGAATTCCTTTAACTGAAATCATTCACATGCATCTAATTTATCTAATAAACATGAAATTAATGACATGCATGAGAATAGACAACACACAAATTTGGTAACCCAAAAACCCTCCAAAATGAGAACGTAAAATTGGGGTGGGGATCTAACCCACAAAATTTTTCTACAACAATGTGTAACTATTCAAGGTTACAATGTTTGACCACTTCCAATGGTCTGTCCTATGAAATCCCTGTCCTGTTAAAAAATTTACACTCTATTAAAAGTGACCTAGTTAATGGATTTCACTACCCTACTAAAAGTAGGCCTGGTTAAAGAACTTTTATACATTCACTTGTAATGCCACCCTGTTAAAGGATTTACAAATTGCTGCTAGTCAAACCTAAGTCCATATGATTTCCATATCTAATACAATTACTAGAGAGTATTAGAAAGTCTTTGACTTGGTAGCTTTGCAATCTTCAATTGCTGATTCTAGATCCTTGTTCTACTCTAACTGATCTAATCCTTACTTGATCTGATTTGTCACTCTACGAAGTTTTGATACTCTATTCTTCAAAAATTGAATTCTGCATTGTTGCTCTGTTCTTCACTAAGTCTTTTTACCTTTCTACACTTCACTATAATTCACCCATACATATCCTCTCCTTGTACACACATAATGGGGATTCATTCTCCTTTTAAATATTTTGAAGACTTAGGGTAAGGTATGAATCTATAATCAATATTAGATCTACATTTCCCACTTATTTCTTGCACTTTTCCTATTGATTGCATGCCTTCTACATTTTTCGTATTGGCTCCATGTTGATTACATAGGTAATGTAAGAGATTCAATCTTATCTTCAAGATCCTTTTAGATTCATCCCATGTCAGCTCCAAAAATGGTTTATATCTGAGTTTTTGAAGGCACAACTCATATATGCTAATTCTATGTTACTTGGCACATACTAGTTGCTAATGCTCAACACATATAAAAACTCATTCACCTGGCTCCTATAACAATTCTATTTTGCTTGGCATCTATAGTGACTCGAAATCTATACTCTACTCGATACTTGAACTTTTCTCGACACTTAAAGATTTCTCGATACCTAAAATTCACTCGACACCTGTTGAATTCTCTGGCTTAACATACATTGTAGCTTAGCTTTTGTATTATACTCGACATTAACTTGAGAATTGATTAAGTGTGTTGACACTCAAATGTCAAAACCATTCTAAGACCAACAATATAATTAAGGACATATACATGTATTGTATCCATCACCCATTATTATTTTTATCACCAATTAATCAATAATTTGAGGATCATATCAATTTTTCTCTCTTGTGCTATCAATTGATCTTCTTGAACTTGGCATTTTTATTCTTTGCCTTAGGACAATTCTTACAAAAGAAACTTGTCCAAATTCATTTTATCTTCTCTAATAAATTCTTGGAACACCTTTAGATATACTACCAAAAACAAGATTAACCTTCAATTAGTACTAGACCATCCAATCTATTCTCTACAATAAAGTTTGCATTATGGGAATAACTAGTCATATGGAGATATCTGGTCATTTATTGTCACCAATTCACCAAATCATTAATCTACCAATCTAAAACCATCACCATCCTAAATTATTTTGTTAGTCTCAACTTTCTACCTATGTCCAAAGTTTTCCAACTCTAGAAATTGAATATTTTTTAATTTTTGTTATGAAACCCTAGGCGGGTGAGGGTTTTAAAGTAGTTTGCACTAAGTTACAAACAACTTCTATAAAACTCCACAAAAAAATCACCAACCATATTGGAAGAAAAATATACTTTATTAATCTATTAATAATTATGCATTTTATTAATTAGTGAACCTGTATTGGTGTCAATAAGCAATAGAAACTCCAAATTTGGAAGAAACTAATTTAGTGTATCACTCAAGTCCTTTGAAACTTACACAAAATATTTTCCTTAATAAACAAAAATATTAACAAAAAAAAAATTCAAATTCCCCCAATTGTTTCAATTGAAATTTAATTCATAAGTTTTCATTGAATGGAAAGTTCTGAAAGTTACACAATTTGTCATAAATGTTGTCATGCAACAATGATAACTTTTCTTCTCCATGATATTTTTTGACATTTGTTATCCTATCAACTTAAATACATGTCTAATTGATCATTTATGATCCCAAATAAAATAGGACACTATTACAACTCATTCCTAGATTCCTACTAATATATTGACCAAGTTTGAGCAAAAAGACTTATGGATGCCCTTGAAGGCATATGACGTTACCAATAGGTCCAAATCATTAAAAAATGATTCAATTGGCTTGTATGACTTTATTGCACGCAAAGTGACTCATAAAAAGCTATCAAACCTCTATGACCAACCTAAATATATGAGGTATCATTGTACGATACTCTTCAAGAAGAAGAATACGAAGCTTCACTTAAGATGAGTTCTTCAAGTCTACTTATGTGCTTCTTGATGTCATATCATTCATCCAAATGTTTGCCAATTTGTGTAATTCTTTCCACTTAAACACATATTACTTTTATCCATTCTTTAATATTCTTCTTCATAAATTTTCTCCCTTAAATAAATATGCAAAAGATGTTTTGAGAAGGTTTTGAATGTGAAAATTGTAGTCCAGTCTCTATACTTATCACAATTGACAAAAAACAAAGTAAATAATATAATGGGATAAAATTCAATTTAACTATATTTAGAAAGATTCTTGGTAGTTTGATGTATCTTACAACAAGTAGGCAATATATTATGTATGCACTGAGTGTAATTTCTAGATTTATGAGTTCACCTAAGAACACACATTAGCAGATAGGAAAGAGAATACCAATGTATATTTCTTGGACTATGAATGATGGTATAATGTATTCTACTTTAGATATATTTTAGTCAGTTGGACATATAGATAGTGATTTTGAAGGGAATATTGATGATAGAAAGAGGACATTAGGATATTCATTTTCACCTTGGAACAATTGTTGAAGCATAGGCATTAAAGAAGAAACTCATAGCAACAATTTTATCAGCAAAAGAAATATATGTAGCAGACACATCAACAAGATGTCAAGCAATATGGATGACAAGTTTTTTGAAGGATCTAATGTATGATCAAGAGCAACCTACTACAATCTATTGTGACAACAAGGCCACCATTTCACTTTAAGAGAATTATATTTTTGACAAGAGGAAAAAGAATATTGACACTAGATATCACTTAGTTTGAGAATGGGTTAAAAACCTGAATCATTAATAATCTAAAATATGATCGGTAGATATATTTACAAAGGCATTATCAAAAGAACAATTTGATTATTGAAGAAAAAAATTAAATATTATTATTTTTAGTGTAATTAATGTAAGAAAAAAGCATTTAATATGGAAGCTTCCCATTGCACTTTTAGATAGGTTACATTATTCATATTTTATGTGTGCCTTTTGACTACATTGTATAATAAATGTTTCCTACCATTTGTACTCTCTGTAGGATAATTTACATTCAAGGTTCTAGATTATTATGATACCAATATTTTGTAATTGTCTAAGTAAGCAATAAAATTAGTTCTGTTTTGTGTTTACATCATAATATTTACTTCTTTAATTATTTCCTCTATCCAAAGCATGGACAAAATTGGACACGGGTTATCTATATTTTTTGGGACAATGGATCTACTATCCATATTTTGCAAGCTACCAAAATTGAACATTATGGAGTTATTTGAACTGATCCTTTATTAGTAAGAGTATTAGGATAAAGTACTGTCTATAGCTGACACCAGATATGGGTACCATAACTACCCTTTTTCAATGTATATATCTATTTTTCTATACCAATTTATGCAATAATATCTTCCTATTTAAAGAATAACTAGAATTACTTTCATCTACCTAAGTCTTATTAAATTTCAGTTGTATGCATTGTTTATTTCTAGTACTATTCATTTATCTTGCAACCATTGATAGGTAAAATAGTATATTAATTTGTAGATAATAGAATTATATAGTTGTGGCCTATATTATTATTAGACCTCATGGTAATACATTTGAATCATAAAGTTTACTATAATATCTAACATAATGTTTTTTTTTTTGGGGGATGTAATGTTTAAATCTTATTGTACAACTTTTAAGATTTCAAATTCTTGTAAAAAATACATTTTATCCTTAATCAAAGAACTTAATCTCCAAAATGATGTTTCCATCTTAAACAATAATAAAAAAATAAAGCTAAAGTGGTAGTCTGACCATTACAAAATTACAATCTTTGAGAACAGGGAACAAGGGGAGAAAGAGGGGACACATGTTATTATTGGTAGGGGAATGATTATAAAATTTAGGGAGTGGAATCACCAACACTCCCTTGACCATCTCCTTTGGGATTTTCATGATTTTTTTGATGCTCCTTCATAGTTGCCATGATAGCTTTGAGGTTGCATGCATTTGGGATAACCACATTGTTTGAGAAGATCATCGAGGATTCATGATCTTTTACTAGCTTCCTAAGAGTGCCAGACCCTTCTTTATCTTCTTCAAGGCCTTATCTAACATTCTTTCCAAGGCAGTAAATTTTTTTGAGTTCAAAAACTCAGAAATTGGAAGAGTGTACTAGCTTATCAATGTGATCTTGATACGAGGTCTTCATATTCTCAATATAGATAACCTCTCCACTGTTACTAATATGAAATTCTTTGTGCAAACTGTTAAGGTATTTGTATGGTGTTTCTCTTTCTTCAGAACCTGATAAACTCTTTTTAAGTTCCTTTCAGTCCTAAGAAGGTTCTCCTTCTTGAACTCAAGAGACAAAATCCAGTGCATCAAGTGATCATGACCTGTCTTCAAAATTGCTAGGTTGAATGTGTTGTCAACCTTCCGCTTGATGACCTCCTACGGTAAGATTGTGCATTCCTTTTACTTTTCAAGGTCTGTCTTTATGGCCTCAAGGTCTATAGATATCTCCTCCCCTAATTTAAGGACCTCTTTGTAGACATTGCCAAATTTTTCAATTATAGGCAAACCTTTGAACTTCATGTATTCAACCCAACTTCTCCATGTCAGTTTGAAATGCCTCCCCTCTTGCAGTCTAGCAATCAAGGATTTGTTTCTCCTTCGCTGATGGAATGAATGGCTTGGAGGTACAGGATTCTCCCAAGAGGATTGAAATTTGAGTGCTGCTTGGTGAACTTCTACATCTCCACCGTGGGATCATGCCAAGGAGGGCCAATATTTTGTGTTTGGTTGTTTAATCTGAGGGAGAGAGGAATGTCGTGTCTCCTTCTCCTTGGTCATGGGCTATTTCCATGACAACATGGCTAGTAATGCTATCCCTTCCCAGAGAAGCCAAAATGAATAGTTTCTTAGTCTTCTGAATAGGACAACGCAGATTGGTGGCCTGGGTCATCGGGTCCTTTGATGGAGCACTCTCCTCTACTCTCAGTCTTTTCTTCTCTACAACCACAATTCTACTCTCTAGTACATCTCAGTCTATTTTATGATAGCTAGACGTCACAATTTAGATTCCTAGCTATCTGAAGCCTCATACAAAGAAGCGTCAAATGCATTCCGTAGAAAAAATTGATGATGGGTCTTATCGTAAGACGTTCGATGGTCAATCTCATCGCAATCCATGGCCAGGATGGTCAAAATGTGTGACACATTGAGCATTACAAAATATGATTGTGTCTCTTGGAAACTAACTCAAATTTGCAATCTGTTACTGATAGTGTTGCTTAATAACGCATGGCTGGCCATCAAATTTTACCAACGACTCTCCATCAAAAAGGTCGTTGGTCATATAACATGGCCATAAATATTTGTGTTATAATTTTTAAGTATCTCTCGGCAACTTTCATCGCTCAACACAAATTCGCAATGCATTTCCGATATCAATGTTGTATAACCGATGACTGGATATGACAATTTAGCAATGGATCTCCATAAAAAAGGTCATCAGTCATATAGCATGGTCATGAGTGTTGCTGTTTGATATTTTTTAGTGTTGTTGATATATCGAAGAGTAGGCATGATTTTTTTGTAAAAAAAATAGTATTAAAGATTGATAGATCATTATTTGGATTACCTGTTGCATCATCATGATGGACATGAACAAGTCTAGGTCTGGTTATTATTTATGATCATAGTATAGTCTTTGCACTAGTAATGGTAGAAAGTAACTCCATACAAAATTAGGTCACATGCTCGAACATGAAGGAGTTTTTGGGTCTATAGGTAATATTGATAAAAAATTATTTAGATTGTCTACTGGATGATCATATAATGAGCATGAACAAACCAAGGCCTAGTTATTATTTATGATAATAGTATAGTCTCTCCACAATATAGTAAGGTATAGTTAGTACTATTGTTCATACTGCGTAGAGGAAGACTATACTATGTAGTGCTAATATATTAAGCAATGACTAGAGAGAATCTACATCAAATATTTTCCTTGCTACGAAGGGGATTTCCTTTTGTTTGGAATGAAAGATTTTTTTTTAGTAGAATCACTAATAATAGGGTTGTTAACTTGGTCTCCAAGGCTCTATGATATTTGTTACAATGAACTCCTGTCAACCCCATCATATGGTTGTTTTCCATCATAGCTATTTAGATTAATCACTTGTATGGCTGGACTTTTGTATGGCTTTTGTTCTTTTCCTTTGTACCCTTGTCCCTTTTTGAGCTTCCTCTATTGTTCAAATATTCGGTACAATACCACCTCCATAGGTTGGTTAGATTTGAACGCGTTTCTCTAGGGGTTGGTCTCCTCCATAAATAGTTTGTGTAGGACTTGATGCAAGGGATGAGGTAACCACAAATAGCAGTAGTGTTAGGAGAGGCTTGTCTCAGATTGGAGGCTATGGGTGAGCCACTTATTCTCTTCCATCTTGCCTTGGTCCACTCCACCCACTTATATGTTCTCTTGATGATGCTCGAAATTAACTCATCTAAGGTTTGAAGTGTAGGCCCTAAATGTAGGATGGAATAAAAATGAGTAATCTTGATTTCTTGAAGGTATTTAAATGGAAACATATGTTGACTAATCCTCAATCCCATCAACATTGATTTTCACATTATACAAATTTATTTTTTGAGCAATAATATTTGTGCAACCAACCCAATAATCCTCTAGTATGGCAGTATGCCTAAAATGTAAACCCAACTATAAACTATCTCTAATATAGTTAACAAGATTAAACTTCAGTCTTAAAATTTCATAGGACTCCAACCTCTACCTTTCACCCAAGGAATTTGACATATTTTTTGCATTGGAACATGATGTTAAAGAGTACTTTCCTACTATAATTGGGAATGGAATTCTTGCCTTTTGTAAATTTGTACAAATAGTATTTGTTACCTCATGTTACCTGCCAAAGATTTAAATTTGAATGCGTGGCTTATAAAACGGTTAGTCTCAGATTATTATTTTAATGCTATGACCTGCAAGTTTTCTAGCCGTCATATTTGAGTGGTACTAATGGTTGACATCATCGCGCTATAAAGGAAATGCATGATATTTATGATAGCGCGATGATGCCCTGTTGACACGTTGCAGGGATGGGTCCGGTGTTCGGTGGGTTAGGAAGTTCTTTAACGCCATTGGCGCTATGTTGCTATTGCATATCGGTCAAAAAATCTCCATAGTGACATAGTGCCCAGCGGAGATATTCATGGCGGCGAGTTCCAACGATCGGCAAAGTCAAGCATCGTGGTGACAAATCAAAAGAAACCATGTGTGACCAGGTCAGAGTTTCTGTCGGCACGACTAACACAGTCGGGGTTTATGATCACCACAGTCAGATCAGCTTGGATCAATGATAAGCGCCATCGCACTATAGAGGAGTTGCGTGAAGGTTATGACGGCGACATAGCGCCTCAGTGACACGTGTCAGTTGGGGCTGTGTTGCAAGGCGATGCTAGGTCTACCGACATGGAGATTAGAAGCATGAGGTACGACGAGTCCTCACGATCATCGGATTGGGTTGCATCGACGGATGGCGCCATCTCGCTATGGCAAAGATGCATGGATTTTATCATGGCAACATAGCGACCATCCACCACGTGGATCAACATGGACCAAGCCTCACTAAGGATTGCCAGGTGTCATCCAGAGTGCAGTGCAGTTGCAGAGGTAGCGCTGAGTGGGATGGGTCTGGTCGCAAATCGTAGAGTATGGCAGGTCAGAAGTTTCACGGCCTGGAGGTTTCAAAAAATGGCAAGGCACCATGGTGCCAATGAAAAACCAATGCATTTTCCGATGGCAACATAGTGCCCAAACGGAAAGTTCACTGTGGCAAGGAATGATCAGGCAGATGGGTCCCGTCAGTACTCTGCAGCGCAATTTGTCAGCCCGATGTCAAGATAGCAAATCAGATGGGGACACATGTAAATTTTAGGGCATGCTGTCAGTGGGTGCTATGGCGCTATGGGAATTTGGTCTCGATTTCTGCATAGCGACATGGCGCCTAGCTGACACATGGTCGCTCTGTGGATCAGGTCTTGGGTTGCTAGCTAGTGTTTCGTTGAACCAAATAGGGAAGTGCCATGTGTATGAGTTAGTGCATAGCGTACAGCGGGCTCAGTAGTCTTAGAAGGAATGGAGATCTTCATGATCGTCGGATCTGCAGGGATCTACGACTGGCATTGTCCCACTATCAAGAACTGCTCAGGAGTTAACATCGGCGACATAGCGCCCGTGCGCCACGTGTCCTAGCGGGGCCACATTTCATGCCGTCGGTGTAGTTAGATTTAAGTAACCAACAGACCAATGAGGAGATGCCACATATCAGTGGGCCCGGTGAATCAATAGAGAAGGAGGGTCGCGGGAGGTAAAGTTTTGTGACCGTCGGATTGGAAATGGATCGGCGGTAGGCGCCATCTTGCCATGGCAAAGCTGTAGGGTTTTTAGCATAGCGACTTGGTGCCCTTTCACCACATGTCAGTGGGGTCAAGTCTCGCCAAGATGCATCACTGAGGTGGTGCCAAACAGGATGGGCCCAGTCGCGTATTGGAAGGTCCACGACGAATCAAGAATCGCCACACATGCTAGGTCAGGGCATGGACATGTCGTGGGACTAGCTTCTTGACACGACCAACACGTTGCAAGGGCAAGTTCTACACTGTCAGATCTACGGAGATCAGCGGCAAGTGTTATCTCGCCATGGAGAAGCCACGCGAATTTTATGATAGCGAGTTAGCACTCGTGCACCGCGTGTCCTCATGGGCCCAGATTTGGAAGCGCAGTAAGTAAGACGATTAACGGATGGCGGTAATTGCGATCATCGTAGTCGACGTAGTGGTTAGCACACAGTTGCGGTTAGATGGTAAAGGTGGCGCAGTCAAGTTGAAACCCTTAGGCGCTATGGTGCTATCGAGATCTTCGAAGACTTTTCTGATAGAAACATAGCGCCCAATCGCATGGAAAGGGTGGTAAGCGCCCAATCAAACGTAAAGGGACTGCCAGGGTGGCGAGATCGAAGGTGTGATTGGCCTGCATGGCCTAGTTGGCTCGTCGAGCCTGTTGAATGATCGATTCGATGGATGCACAAATCATGAATGATGAGAAATCAGGGTTTTTCCACAAATCCAATGGTGGGATTAATTACCACCAACTCAGAATGAATGCCAAGCGCAGAAAGACACTCCATCCATCCAGTCGATCCATCTACCATGTTAGGGAATGTTGTGGCATCGTTCCTGTCTTCTCCAGGCTCTTTCTCAGAGGGATTTCAGATTTCTTGGTATGCAGGCCATGTTCAATCAGATCTTGGATTGGATTCTCAGGATGGAAAGTTAATGCCAGTAGGTGAGAAGTGAATGTAATGCAGAAATCTTCAGTTATGCCTAATCTACAAAGGCAATTTGGTGATATGTTCTTAGGGTCAACTCTTCCTGATTTTCTCTGCTACTACTTGCAGACTTGCAGTGTAAAAATCCCTTTGTCTCTGAGCTAGATAAGCATCCTGTATCATCTCTTTCAGCCATCAATGTATATGTGCATCGTTTTCCCTGTCATTGATGTATTGTTGAGATCAGTGGTCCGCATACTGTATCTAACTATGACCTACCGGATAATATATAAGTGAAATCTTCTTTTCCTAGTGTTATCTTGTTTGGTTCCCTGATCTGTATGTGTTTGTTGATCGATATAAGTCTGGATGTGTATGACTTTTTGGATGTTACCCTAGTTCTGTAGTGCATATATGGGCAGAAATGAGTCTAAACACTTTGTTTTGGTGCATCACCGCCTTAGATTAGACTAGGTAGATTTTCTTTAGTGCTCTCTTTCTCCCTTTTCCTTCTGAGAATAGATAGGTGCACCCTGATAGTAAGAGGAAGCCGGCCTTCTCCGAAGACTCAACCTCGCAGTTCAAGTCCCACAGCTTGGAGGTTGTTTCCATGTTTCACTAGGTTGTCCTCGTGCATAGGCCTTGGACAAGCGTGCAAACCGAAGTGACAACAGTTTTTTGGCACGCCCGGTGGGACTCATATCAGAAGATTTTAGGTCTACTGGTGTCAAGAAGAAACAATTCCAGATATAAATGCTGAAGAAGTAGTGCTGGCTTCAGTTTTCAAGCCTTCAACAGGCTGATTCTTCAAGTACTTGGCGACTCTGAACATCAAAAAAGTTTGGTTCTAGACCAAGTTTGCAGTGATTCATGCCTAGGAATGAAACAAGGGCGTCTTCTAGAGGTAAATTTCAATATCAAGAGCTTTCTCTTTCAAATCCTAGGAGAAGAAGGACTAGAACTTCATTATCACCAGTTAGGGGTAGAATAACAGTTGATATACCTGTAAGATCTATCTCTACTCCCCCTACTATTCGAACTCAGCCTAGATTGTCATCAACACTCATCAATAGGATACTTGTTTATATGGCATAGCCAAGAGCTCATCCTTTTTCCACCTTTAATGGTGGAAGTCCTCTACTGTTAGCCCAAAGACATGATATACCAGTATCTGCACTAAAAAGTATACCTAATTTTACTGGTGAAACTTCTATTTCCCCTTTAGAGCATATCCAAGAGGTAGTGAATGTCTGCAATATTCATGGTATTACAGAAGATGATGTTGTTGTCAGACTTCTAGCCTCATCTTTAAAAGGAAAAGCATTATAGTGGTATAGAGGCTTAGCTCATGGTTCCATAACTGATTGGGATGGACTAGGAGTAGGATTATGCAAACATTTTGAGGATAAGAGTGACCATTTGTCACTACTAGAGCAGCTGACTACAATAAAAAGAGCCCCCCATGAATGTATGACTGATTTTAATTATAGATTCCAAAATACATGAGATAGAATACCTACTATAGTGAAACCTACCCCTGATAATGCCTTCTTGCATTACCTTAGAGCTTTCAATAGTGACATTGCCACTACAATCTAAACTATGGGAGGAGATACATTACCGAATGCTTATGAGACAGCTATAAAAGCTGAGAACATCCTAATACAAGGAGGAAAGTTGGATCCAAGGCCTCCTATGCCTTTCTTTCCTGATGTTCCCAACTACCAACCAGCAATAGCCCCCCTTCCTACAATTTCTACATCACAAGCCCTTACTCCAGTTCCCCAAGATTCCACATCCTCAAATGGAATAGATGAACTCAAGGAAATGCTCCAAGGTCTAGTGTTGAATACAGATAAAAGAGAGAGGACTCTGGATAAAAAATTGCAAGAGCAGGGGAAGCAGTTGAAGGACCAAGGGAAGAGATTAGAGGATAGTTTTTCTCTAATACAAAAAATGAGTAATAAGGTGGTGGCCTTAGAAAGGCAGCAAACCCAAAGTGGCAAGCCTCCCCAATTACAACATCAAGCTCCAAGTGGTGGTAGGCCTCCTAATCATTGGAATAGCTCTTTTGATCAGAATAGGCAAAATAGTCATGCTGCTGCTTCAAGCTCAAATCAGAATAGAGCTTTAGTTCTTCAAAATAACTTAGCCCAAGATCAAGACTTCTGTCCTTCATGTAACTATTCTTATACCTATTTCCTATGTCAGAAGGCAGAATCTTATTTGGCCCTAACTGTCCAGGAGCCCACAGTAAAGCAATCATACAAGGAAGATCATCCCAAGGAGGCCTCATATATTCAGAGGCAGGGTGATTGCTCTTTCATGAATCACCAGATGGAGGAGCATTGTAATGTAAACCAGGATTTCGTTGCTCATAACACAAGAAGCAAGAAGAGAGCTATGGAACATACTGCCCCCCTTTCTCCTAAGCTGGCCTCAACTTCAGGTGTTACACCTCATACACAAATAGAAAATGAGCAGACAAACACTTCACAACAGCAAAGGCAAGGTCCAAGAAAGGAGGATGCAAGTGATCCCTATGTTGCTCCATCTCAACCTCTCATGAGTACAGCTCCCAAATTTTTTGCCTAAATTCCTAATGCACCCTTGAGTGTGGTAGAGAAAATGAAGAAAACCAATGTAAGCATTTCCATGTAGGATGCCATTGCCACCATACCAATGCAGAAAAGGATGCTGCAGCAAGAATTGGAAAAGATTGAACCCAAAGATGAGTCATCTACCATGGAGAGTGACACTAGTTTAGTACAACCAGTAGGTGATGTGGAGACAAATAAAAAGGTTAGACCTCCTCCATTCTATATTTCTTTGATTATAGGGGGAAAATTAGTCCATAATTGCATAATAGATTCGGGGGCTAGTAGCTCAGTAATGCCTAGATGTGTTACTGATGCTTTAGGAATGAAATATGAGCTCATTATTAGGGATGTGTTACAACTAGATGGGAGTACTGTCAAAACCATAGGAATCCTTTGGAATGTGGAAATGGCCCTACATGCATGCCCTGGTTGTACTATGATTCAAGACATATCTGTTGCTGAAGTCAAGCCCTATTTTGCCATCTGTCTTTCAAGAGACTTCACTGCCCAAATAGGTGGATTCATATCTGCTGATTGGTCTTATATGTCATTTAAGACCAGATATGGGGCCAATGCTTAAATTAGAGAAGAACCTCAAGCCCTTCATTACACTGAACCCTACACCCCGAAATTCATTAATATGAATTGTCCTATTCTAGAGATGGATGAAAATGACATAGTAAATGAGCCTGCCACCTCCATAGTAGAGATTCCTGATTTCTTCTTAGATGAGTGGGCAAATACATGTCAGTTTGAGCCTATGTCAGAAACTCTTGAGATAGGCCTTAGTACATATTGCATAATAGAGAAGGAGGCTCAAGTTCCTGATCTTGTTGGAGCTAATGATGACATAAGTGGAATATGGAGTATGTACTTTGATGGCTCAAGGAATAGAAATGGATCAAGGGCTGGTGTTATGTTGATCTCTCCTACACAAATAAGATACTACTTCTCTTTTAGGCTCCAATTCAATTGTACCAATAATGTGGCCGAGTATGAATCTTTGATCCAAGGTCTCCTACTTGCCCAAAAGAGGGGAATTCAAGCCTTGAAAGTATATGGAGACAGTGAGTTGGTAGTGAACCAAGTGAGAAATCAGAATATCACCAAAAATGGCCTGCTCAAGTCTTACAAACACAGAGTCTGGGATTTTCTTGAGGGTTTCCAAGCATTTAATATCCAAAGCATTCCTAGGAAAGAAAACAAATATGCTGATAGACTTGCAGCAGTGGGTGCATCTTATGATGTGCCAAGGAATCTTGAGGAAGAGAAGAAGAAACAAATAAAAGTGGTAGTAAGGCCTAATGTTCCTGATAATAATACTCATTGGCAAGTGTTTGAGTCTGATGAGCAGATTGTGAGTTTCTTGCAGAATGAAGCAGAATTTTCAGAAAGAAATCAGTCAAGACTACAAGATCAGTATGGTGATCAGATCATTCACCTCAGTTCCAACAAGTTTCCCAAGGGTCTCATTACCTTGGAGAGTGTCTTTAATCTTGATGATCAGACAAGAGGCAAAGGAATGAATCTAGCTACAAAAAAAGATGATCATGCCCCAGTTACAATTGCTGATGGAAAATCTCTTAACATGGGGAAGGTATGTTCTGAGGCTGAGCAAGAAAATTTTATTCATCTATGTCAAGAATTTAATGATGTGTTTGCCTAGACATATGATGACTTAAAGGGGTTTGAACCTAGTTTGTTTCAGCATACCATAGATTTAGTTGATAGGGTCAAACCAATAAGGCAAAAACAGAGGCCAGTGAATCCCAAGATTGAACCCTTAATGAGGAAGGAACTATCCAAGTTGATTGAAGCTAACATAATTTTTCCTATCAAACACTCATCATGAGTAGCTAACCTTGTCCCTATAAGGAAGAAGAATGGAGAAATCAAATTGTGTGTGGAATTTAGGGATCTTAATCAGGCTTCCCTTAAAGATCACCATCCTCTCCCTTCTATGGAGCAAATTCTGTCCAAGGTCAGTGGGTCAAGGAGGTTCTCTTTTCTTGATGGATTTTTTGGTTATAACCAAGTGTTGGTTAAAGAATCTGATAGATATAAGACAACATTTACTACTAATTGGGGCACCTATGCTTATTGAAAGATTCCATTTGGACTAACAAATGCAAGTGCCACATTCCAAAAGGCAATGGAGGTGGCCTTCAAAAGATTAATTGACAAGTTTGTCTTAGTATACCTTGATGATATAACTGTATATTCCAAGAATGTAGAAGATCATCTTGATCATTTGAGACAGGTATTTCTAAGATGTAGAGAGTTTAGGGTTTCCCTCAGCCCAACCAAGTGTGTCTTTGCTACAAGCCAAGGAAAATTACTGGGACACATTGTATCTAAGGATGGATTGATCATTGATCCAGAAAGAACAAAAGAAATACTTGCCCTTCCTCTCCCTAAACACAAGAAGGGGCTGCAAAGTTTCCTTGGTAGGATAAATTTTGTAAGAAGGTTTATTCCTAATCTTGCCATCATGGTGAAACCCCTTACAGCCATGCTTAGGAAAGATATGGTCTTCTCATGGACCAAGGAGGGGAAGGAGAGTTTTGAAGAAATAAAGGCAGCCATAGCCTCAGCCCCCACTCTCATGAACCCAAATTTTGAGAAAGATTTCATCCTCTACACTTTAGGTGGTGAGTCAAGTATTTCTACTATCTTGACTTAGACAAATGACAAGAATGAGGAGCAGCCCATAGCCTTCTTTAGTGAAGGACTCAAAGAATATGAAGATAAGTATAGCTTTGTTGAGAAGCAAGCCCTTGCAGTCATTAGAGCCTTGAAGAAATTTAGACACCTCTTATCCCACAATAGGATCCATTTGTTGGTGCCCCATGCGAGTGTAAAAGACTTCCTGTTAAGCAAAGATATCAGTGAGAAGAGGGCTGGATGGATCACTAGGGTAATGGAATATGATGTTAATATTCAGATTACCAAATTGGTAAGAGGGAGAGGATTATGCAAAGAAATGTTATCAAGTCAATATTCAGATGAAGGGATTGCTATGGTAATAACAGAGTAGCAGGAGGTAAGAAATGGTAATGGTCCTAGGAGCTGGATGGATGACATGAGGAACTTTTTATCAAGGAATGGATACCCTCAGGGATTGGACAGAGCTAAAAGAAGACAATATAGGCTGCAGTCCATTCCCTATGTTGTGATTGATGATATCCTATTCAGGAGGGATTTTAATGGGACCTTGTTGAGATGTATTGAAGATTATTAGGTTGAGAGGATGATTAAAGAACTTCATGGTGGCCCTGATGGTGGCCACTTCTCTGCAAAAACAACCACCATGAAGATCATGAGGGCTAGATATTATTGGCCATCTCTGTTCCATGATTGTTATAGGTATGTGAGAAAATGTGAGAAATGTGGTTTTTTCTTAGGCAAACAGAGACTTGCAGCTCTTCCTCTTCATCCTATTCAGGTGGATCAGCCCTTCACCCAGTGGGGGTTGGATTTTATAGGCCCCATTAATCCTCCATCTAGTGCAGGTCATAAATGGATCTTGGATGCTACTGATTATTTCACTAGGTAGACAGAGGCAGTTTCCTTGAAGGATGCTACAGAGCCATCAGTTGTTGAATTCCTTGATGGAATTGTATCTAGGTTTGGTGCTCCTTCTACTATCATCTCAGATAATGCCAAATCTTTTGTTGGAACCCAGATTTGTGCATGGGCAATGAGTCACAATATCTATCTAAGCACATCATCAAATTACTACCCCCAGGGTAATGGTTTGGCTGAATCTTCCAACAAGAATCTGATCAGAATCATAAGGAGAATGATAGAAGACAATCAGAGGGTTTGGCATAAAAAATTAAGGACTGCTCTATGGGCTGATAGGATAACACCCAACAGATCTATTGGGAATTCACCTTTTGTGCTGGTATATGGTAGGAGGCCAGACTTCTAATCTCGTTGGAATTCCCATCCTTGGAGTTGGCTCATTAGTTGGAATTGGTTGAAAATAGTTCCATGTCAGTAAGAATTGCAGAGTTGATTGAACTAGAAGAAAAGAGAAACAAAGCTATGCAAACCCTGGAGATACACCAACAGCAGATGAAGAAGAGTTTTGATAAGAAGGCAAGGGCTAGAATCTTCAGAGAAGGAGATTTAGTTCTCAAGTGGGACTCAAACAGAGCAAAACCAGGAAGGCACTCCAAATTTGATCCACTATGGAGTGGGCCTTATCTGATCTCCAGTTGCAAACAGGCTAATGCATTCCAGCTAAGCAGGCCAAATGGTGAAATTCTGCCCATTCCAGTCAATGGGATCCATCTGAAGCCCTGTTTCTGAAAAGGTTGTGAATCCATGTACATAGTTAGTCTAGTTGCTTCATGTTTGTTCTTGTTTTGTAATAAGTGCACGTGCACATGGCTCACTTCTTGAGTCACCAGTTCTCAAAGTTTTGACAAGTCTCAGGTTGCTGAGGAGGTTCTATTTTTGTTTCCAAGTCCCAGAGACAGAGCCAGAATTTCAAGGGTTTTCAATGTTTTGATTTCCTCATTAAGGGTTAGGGTTTCTTGTAGCCCTCGATTTTGTACCTTCCAGGTCCTCTTTTCCAACTCCATGGCCCAATGGATCATTCTCAGGCACTGGTCATGCATTGAGCAAGCTCATTCCCCCTGCGAGTCGCCAGAAGTGTTACCTCATGTTACCCGCCAAAGATTTAAATTCGAATGCGTGGCTTATTCAACGGTTAGTCTTGGATTAGTATTTTAATGCTATGACCCAAGAGTTTTTTGGCCGTCAGATCTGAGCGGTACCGACGGTTAGCATCATCGCGCTATAAAGGAAATGTATGATATTTATGATAGCGCGATGATGCCCTGTCGACATGTTGTAGGGGTGGGTCCGGCGTTCAGCGGGTCGGGAAGTTCTTTAACACCCTTGGCACTATGTCGCTATTGCATATCGACCAAAAAATCTCCATAGCGACATAGTGCCTGGCGGAGATATTCACGGCGGCGAGTTACAACGATCGACAGAGTCAAGCGTTGTGGCGACAAATCAAAAGAAACCACGTGTGACCAGGTCAGATTTTTTGTCAACATGGCTAACACAGTTGGGGTTTATGATCACCACCATTGGATCAGGTCGGATCAATGGTAAGCGCCATTGTGCTATAGAGGAGTTGCGTGAAGGTTATGATGGTGACATAACGCCTTAGTGACACATGTCAGGTGGGGCCATGTCGCAAGGCAATGCCAGGTGTGCCGACATAGAGGGAAGAAGTATGAGGTACGACGAGTCCTCACGATTGTCGGATTAGTTCATATCAACGGATGGCACCATCTCGCTATGGCAGAGATGCATAGATTTTATCATGGTGACATAGCGACCATCTTCCACATGGATCGACATGGACCAAGCCTCACCAAGGATTGCCAGGTGTCATCCAGAGTGCGGTGCAATTGCAGAGGTGGCGCCGAGTGGGATGGGTCTAGTCGCACATCGTAGTGTACGATAGGTAAAAAGTTTCACGGCTTAGAGGTTTCAAAAAATGGCGAGGTTCCATGGCGCCAATGGAAAACCAATGCATTTTTCGATTGCAACATAGTGCCCAAACAGAAAGTTCATCGTGGCGAGGAATGATTAGGCAGATGGGTCCCATCGGTACTCTGCAGCACAATTTGTCAGCCCAGCGTCAGGATAGCGAATCGGATGGGGACACGTGTAAATCTCAGGGCATGCTATCAGTGGGCGCTATGGCACTATCAAAATTTGGTCTCGATTTCTGCATAGCGACATGGCACCTAGCTGACACGTGGTTGCTCTATGGATCAGGTCTTGGGTTGCCAGCTGGTGTTTCATTGAACCAAATAGGGAAGTGCAATGTGTATGAGTCAGTGCATAGCGTACAGTGGGCCCAACAGTCTCAGAAGGAATGGCGAGTCTTCACGATTGTCAGATCCGCAGGGATCTATGACTGGCGCTATCTCACTATCGAGAACTACCCAAGAGTTAACATCGGCGACATAGTACCTGTGCGCCATGTGTCTTGGCAGGGCCACATTTCATGCCACCGGTGCAGTTAGATTTAAGTAACCAACAGACCAACGAGGAGACACCACGTATCAGCAGGCCCAGCAAATCAATAAAGAAGGAGGGTCACGAGAGGTCAAGTTTTGTGACCGTCGGATTGGAAATGGATTGGTGGCAGGCGCCATCTCGCCATGGCGAAGCTACAAGGTTTTTAGCATAGCGACTTGGCACACTTTCGGCACGTGTCGGTGGGGTCAAGTCTCGCCAAGATGCGTCACTGAGGTGGTGCAAAATAGGATGGGCCCAGTCGCGGATTGGAAGGTCCATGGCGAATCAGGAATCACCACACATGCTAGGTTAGGGCATGGACATGTCGTCAGACCAGCTTCTTGACGTGACCAACATGTTGCAGGGGCAATTTCTACACCATCAAATCTACAGAGATCAGCGGTGAGCGCTATCTCGCCATGGAGAAGCCGCACAAATTTTATGATAGCGAGTTAGTGCCCATGCACCGTGTGTCCTCGTGGGCTCAGATTTGGAAGCGCAGTAAGTAAGATGGTTAACGGATGGTGGTCATTGCGATCATCACAGTCGACGTAGCGGTTAGCGCACGATTGCGGTTAGATGGTAAAGGTGGCGTAGTCAAGTTGAAACCCTTAGGCGTTATGGCGCTATCGAGATCTTTGAAGACTTTTTCGATAGTGACATAGCGCCTAGTCGCACAGAAAGGGTGGTAAGCGCCTAGTCAAACGTAAAGGGACTGCCAGGGTGGCGAGATCGAAGGTGTGATTGGCCTGCATGGCCTAGTTAGCTCGTCGAGCCTGTTGACTGATCAATTTGATGGATGCACGAATCATGAATGATGAGAAATTAGGGTTTTTCCACAAATCCAATGGTGGGATTAATTGCCACCAACTCAGAATGAATGCCAAGCGCAGAAAGACACTCCATCCATCTGGTCAATCCATCTACCATGTCAGGGAATGTTGTGGCACCGTTCCTATCTTCTCCAGGCTCTTTCTTAGAGGGATATCAGATTTCTTAGTATGCAGGCCATGTTCAATCAGATCTTTGATTGGATTCTCAGGATGGAAAGTTAATGCCAGTAGGTGAGAAGTGAATGTAATGCAGAAATCTTCAGTTATGCCTAATCTATAAAGGCAATTCGGTGATCTGTTCTTAGGGTCAACTCTTCTTGATTTTCTCTGCTACTGCTTGCAGACTTGCAGTGTAAAAATCCCTTTGTCTCTGAGCTAGATAAGCATCCTGTATAATCTCTTTCAGCCATCAATGTATATGTGCATCGTTTTGCCTCTCATTGATGTATTGTTGAGATCAGTGGTCCGCATATTATATCTACCTTTGACCTACCGGATAATATATAAGTGAAATATTATTTTCCTGGTGTTATCTTTTTTGGTTCCCTGATCTGTATGTGGTTGGTTATCGATATAAATCTGGATGTGTATGACTTTTTGGATGGTACCCTAGTTTTGTAGTGCATATATGAGCAGAAATGAGTCTGAACACTCTGTTTTGGTGCATCACCGCCTTAGATTGGACTAGGTAGATTTGCTTTAGTGCTCTCTTTCTCCCTTTTCCTTCTGAGAATAGATAGGTGCACCCTGATAGTAAGACAAAGCCAGCCTTCTCCGGAGACTCAACCTCGCAGTTCAAGTCCCACAGCTTGGAGGTTGTTTCCATGTTTCACTAGGTTGTCCTTGCGCATAGGCCTTGGACAAGGGTGCAAACCTAAGTGACAATAGTATTAACATCCAATATTGGGTGATAGAGCTCATTCAAGATAATCCTATATCAAGGTACCTTGAAAAATTCCACATTAACCCATTTAGCCCATTAATCCCGATGTAGGTGAAAAAGGGAAATTTGGTAAAGTAGCTCCCAAATAGGGTAATAATAGAGATTACCTCAAGAGATAGCCTTCTCTCTAAGTACCATTGAATTTCTAGGAACAACCTTACTTATACACATATTCTGATATGAATCTTCCACTTGACTAGAACCTACACTAGGAGTGCTGATAGTCTTATTTGAAACTAAAGAATCAACACTATATTCCACTTTTCTTTTAAACACATTATACCAACAATCATTCATAGCAAAATGAGCTCTAATAAATCCATACTTCATATTATTCTCAATATTCCTAGCAGTCACAAAAGCCTGATATAACACCTGTGGTTCTTTATCCCTTGATAGATAATTCATTTTCTTGTCAAATGCATCAAAATATATAGCTAAACACATTTGATCATTAGGTCTAAGACTTTCAAGGATTTCATTTAGAACCTTTGCAAATTTGATACTAAATTGAGGAACCATTTCATCATCCTCAATGTGAATCTTCATGAACTTATCATAAGAATCAGATATGCTTACCCATTCTCCAAATTGCTCCATGAAGGCTGAATGCAACTCATCCCAAGATGAAATAGAACATCTTGGTAGGAAAGAAAACTAGTCTCTAGCATCACCTTCCAAAGTTTGAATAAATAACTTCATGTACACATCCTCATGAGCAATCTCATAGTCACCCATTAAACGAATGAACAATTCAACATAATGACTAGCTAAAACAAGATGGTTCCCATTTAAACTTAGGTAAACATTTTCTAACATCATTTAGAATGACATTTTTGAAATCATGAAGACCATTAAAACTTAATGACATATACCGCTTGGTAGAAATGGATCTAGAAACTTCACTAAATGGTTGCATCTTAGGTGAAATGAATCTTGACATTCTTTCAAGGGTTCAAAACTCATTCACCACTAATACTTAGATTCACAACTTGCAGTGGATCTATATAGCCTTCTACCAAATAACTACTTCAAATACACTTCACAACTTTAAAACAATAATAGCTAAAACTCAATCCTACGAAGTGTATGAAACCTTTAAAACTATTATCCTCTTCTTAGTGTTGAAACTCACTCAATGGAGAATACACTTGTATAACTCACTTTCATGGAACAAGAATCACATGAAAACATAAAATACCTTTAGTGTTGCTGCATGAAAGCATTGTTCTATTGATTGACCTAGTGCTGATCTCAATTCCTCACACCACTAATCATATCATTATAGAGTCACCATCTCCTTGAGGAGAATTGAATGAAATCACTACTGTGATTCATTTTTGTCATTGACAAATTCTTATGACAACAAATCAATCAACACTATAAGACTTGTGATACCCCTCTTCCAAAAACAAACTAAAGAACAACCAAAAGGCAATAAACATAACATACTAATAAGATTATAACCCGAATAATTTTTTTTTAAAAAACAATTTCCAATACAATTTAACCTTTGTACAACAGGTTCAATAAAATACTCATAATTAGCAAAGCAACATTTCCAGATTATTACATCTGAGTAAATGACCTATCATAACTCATTACCAAAAGTACAACAGTAGCAACTAAAGTACATTCAAACTAATCACTGAATCTAAATGTTAAGAAGCCGATTTTCTTCTAGTTCCATATTCAAATATAACTTGAACTTGAAATCAAATCAGCACAACCACAAAACACCAAGCAGGTCTTAGTACAAAAATTAAATCGATATAACCTCCAAAACCTCCATGTTAGATTCAATAACAAAACTATCATTATTAAATCCAATTATCAGAAGTACTAAAAATACCATTTTCTTTTCACAGTAAAACTGTAACGCAAGCAAATAATTTCTCACACGTAAATATGCAAAAATAAACTCCCATAGAATATGACAAGGTAATGATCTAGTAGTCCATGGGTGTCAACATAAGAATCTATGTTTAGCCACTCGTAGAACTCGCTATATTAGGTGAAACCATAATGTTCTTATCTTATTATATGATTCCCATCCCATGAAATTTTAAATGTTACCAATTGTTTAACTAACTATCATAAACTTTCCCATAAGGATACAAACTTGTGTCAGAGGGCATCCAACAACGTATTTCTATCACCGCAAGTTACTCGCTTTATGACAGCCACCAAACCTAAAGGATCACACTTGCATAATCTAACATACACATATTTCTAGTTATATTAATTGGAATAAAAACTAAGACTAGTTTTCAATTCCAACTAATACACTTATTTCTTTTGCATCAATAAAGCAATTGCACTAGCAAACAGAAACATCATTTGAATCCATTTCAATCTTTCAAGTACCATTTGAAACCATATTCATAACCACATTTTTCAATCATTTAACAACTATATTCTAATTTAATAATAAGAAATTGACTTTTTCTAAGATCCGCTATACTTACATTCCATTTAAAAATAATATTAATAAAACTATCCACATATATTAACATATAAAATTAATCAAATTCCATTACCAAAATAGTAATCTCTATAATTTCCAGATTATATATCTATGGTAAAACTAACAGTGCAATTCATAAGGATAGACATACACATTGATACATATAAGTAAATACTTATACAAATATGTATGCACATCACTTATAAATATACATACAAGCTCTTACTTACATATATCAAAATATATGTAAAACCTTATTAATTTATATTCAGTTCTAAAATAGAAAATAATCTTTTCCACTGTACCTTTTATAACCAGTTGCTACCAGATAAACATTTTTTCACTGCTTAATGAAGTAATTGTGTTGACAATATATCAATATCAAATTGTTTGTTTTTGTTTCAGTGTTCTTGTTCCAATAGAAATGAAACATAATTTTCCAAACTTTCTAAATCTGATATAGTCAATAAAATGATCTTGTTTGCATTCGATGCTCCAGGCTAAACATAAGACAATAGCCACAATAAACTTCACTTTACTATGAATTTAACACAACAACCACAACCCTCCTACACTACAGTAAAAACTCAAATATTTTCTTACAGAACAATCTCTGAATTCGCAAAATGATTTAGCAATACAAATGATAGGATTCAAAACAATTTTGAAATGTTAATCTCGAAATTATATATATATAAACTTATGCATATTACACAGAATTTTGAAACCCATAATCGCAGACAATGTAACAACTATGAAACTATATCTTCATGCCCAAAAACACATTAATATTGACAATAGATAGCATCTGTGTATCATTTCATGCAAACATTTTATTTCCTATTTATGGTCTAAACCCATCACCTAAACAAAGAATATAACATTGCATAACGTATAACAACAACAATTTGACGAAAAGGAAACCAACCTCTGCTCTAGGTCTATACCTACGATTTACAGTTGAGTCTCAAAATCAATGCAAAATTCTCGACCGAAAGTGAATATCTCCACAAACTAAAACTCATGGGCAAGTCACGTAAGTAACAAAATCTTAACCACAAAATAGAGTACCCACAGAGCTCAGCTCAAATAATAGCTAGCATTTTATGCTATCAGAAAATTTACAACTACAACATACACATAAAATCACAAAACCCATATACATCTATGTTACCCGAGCGATATCTCCATACCCACATCTAAATACGGTATGTGCAAAACAAAATGCCGCACAAAAACCATACTCTGCATTTTCCATGCTGGAGTGAAACCACATACTACTTTCGAATGAAATAATTACAAAAATACAAAGCCAAAAATCTAATCTTACACCTGACTCTGGGTTTACACTAAAGTAAGCTATGAAAACCCCATACTCTACAAACACCTAAAGATGGATAATGAATTTTCAAACACAATGTCTATTTGATAATCAATAATCACCATTATACACTAAAAGTAATACAGATAAGAGAGTAGAGTTTTGAGAAAAAGCCTCCTTCCTGTGAAAATGTGAAATGAAACAACAATAATGCCTAGAAAAAGCCTCTGCTTTCAAATTTGCAACCCTCTAATCCTTGCCACAATGAAATTAGAGAAAACCTTTTAAGAGATGATACTAAGAGATATGCAGCAACAAAACAACAGAACCACAATAAATGAAATTGTGAACCTTCAAAATGTTAAAAAGAAATGATTTCCTCCATAGCTGCCATTAATTCCCCTATGAAAATGCAGAAGAAATCGCTCAATAGAGCATCCATAACCCCAACTACAACCAAAAATGGTGGTCCAAGCTTGACAACATGAGAAATCAATGCTCATAATAGCATACCAACTTGCCAATCGAGAAGCCTACTCTTCATAAAAACCCACTAACTTGCCGCCATAAGCCAAAACCCCCATGCCAAGCTTTAGTTTAGGCATCGATTAGCTTAGGTTTAGTTTAAATTTTTATGACTTTGTTGAATCCCTTCGATAGGTTAGTTTAGGTACTAACTCACATACTAACATAGCATTAGATACTAACATCAATATCCATATTAATATCAATGTTAATATTGATATTAATTTTGATTTTGATATTCATATAATATACTAATTTAATATTCATATCAATATTAATATTAATATTAATATTAATATTTTTATTAATATTAATATCCTAGATTTATATTAATGTTATTTACTAATTAATAAGTATACGTATATGTATACATAATATTCATAACCTGTATAAATATAAATACTAGTACAAGAATACATACAATTACACACACTGATATATATATATATATATACATATATATAATTATAAATACTAATGTACTCGTACTTATATATGTATATGTATAATTGTACTCGTTATAAATTTACATATACATATATGTATATACTTATAAACTGGCAAACAACAAACACCAGGTATAGAAATTTTTTTAAAATTAGCTTAAATTCAAATCTAAAGATACATATCAGA
Source organism: Cupressus sempervirens (assembly GCA_028749045.1). Classification (NCBI taxonomy): domain Eukaryota; kingdom Viridiplantae; phylum Streptophyta; class Pinopsida; order Cupressales; family Cupressaceae; genus Cupressus; species Cupressus sempervirens. The sequence goes on from CM053789.1 coordinate 441,597,259, forward strand.
TGAAGATAAAACTGAGACCATAATAACATCATTAATAAAATTTGATTTTTGAATCCTAATTGATTCAAATAATAAGATTCTGAATATAACAAAAAATTGACAACATAAAAAAAATCCCCGTTTCAGAGAATCAGATTTGAGTATTCTCTGAATTCTCGAAAAATTCAACATAATAATACAAGAATAAAGTAACTTAACAAGTTCCAAGCTATCCAATCAAAGTTAACTAATTCCCAAATTCCAAAGTGTCAGATGAAGACAGTCAAGGCCATGACACCCTTCCCCAGCAGCTTAGGCTTACTCGTGGAAGCCTGAAAACAAATGAGGATGAGAAACTTTCATTGCCCTTGTATCTTCCCAAGTTGCAAAGGTATCATCATTGTGATCCCATAATACCTTTACCTATTCCACCTTGCAACCTCTGAGATTTAGCTCTCTTTGCTGAATAATTCACACTGGTTCCAACATCAATTGGCCATCCATTACCTGTAATGCATTCCAATTCAGAACATGAGTGATATTAGGTATTTATTTCCTCAAAATAGACACATGAAAGACATAATGGATTCGAGATAGACTAGGAGGCAAAGTAAGTTGGTAGGCAACCAGACCAACATGTTCCAAAATTTCAAACGGTCCCACAAAATATGGAGACAATTTGGAACCTTTACCGTATCTAATTGGACTTTTCTAGGTCTGACCAGCAGAAAAACTTTGTCCCCAACCACAAACTAACACTCAATCCTATGCAAATCTGCATACTTTTTCTGTCTATCCTGTGCTGTAACAAGGTGTTCCTTGATTCATTTCACTTGTTGCTCCATACCTTGAAGCATTTCAGGACCTAGGAGAATTCTATCTTCCAAATTATCCCAGCTCAAGGATGTTCTGCAAGGTCATCAATACAAAGCTTGAAATGGAGCCATACTTATAGAGCTGTGATAACCGTTATTATATGAAAACTCAACTAAATGCAAGAATTCTTCCCATTTTTTCTGCCTATCCATGACGTACATCCTGAGCATGTCTTCTAGAATCTGATTTACACACTCAATTTTCCCATCAGTCTGAGGATGATATGCAGAACTAAAGTTTAGCTGAGTACCAAGTTCACACTACAAAGACCTCCAAAGTGAAGATGTGAAAACTGGGTCCCTATCAGATATGATCTTCTTTGGAATCCCATGCAGTCTTACTATCTATTCCATATAAATATGTGCTATAGATGCAACATTATATGAAGTGCTCAGTAGAATAAAATGTGCAACTTTGGTTAACCTGTCCACTAAAACCATGATTGAATCATGCCGCTTAACTAATAAAGGTAATCCCACTATGAAATCAATGGAGATAGTATCCCATTTCCATCCAGGCACATTGTAAGATTGAAGTAAACTAGCAGGATGCTGATGTTCAGCTTTCACCCTTTGACATTCTAGGCATCTAGTAATAAAATCTGCAATATCCCTTTTCATACCTAGCCAATAGTAATGTTGTTTTATGGATATCAGCTTCTAGAATTCTAAGCTGATGGTACCCAGATTTAAGATCAATTTTAGAGAATATTTTAGCACCCTTCACTTAATCAAATAAATCGTCAATCCTAGGCTTTGGATACCTATTCTTGATAGTAACTTTATTCAATTGTCTATAACGGATACATAATCTGAGAGATCCATCTTTCTTCTTAACAAAGATAACAGGTGCACCCCAAGGTGAGACGCTTGGTATGATCAGCCCTTTCTCAAGAAGTTCTTCAAGTTGAACCTTGAGTTCTACCAATTCTTGTGATGTCATATGGTAAGGAGTTTTAGAAATTGGTTTAGTTCTAGGCACAAGATCAATCCTAAAGTCTATCTCTCTCTTGGGTGGAATACCTGGAATCTCCATCACAAACATATCAGAAAATTCCTTTAGCAAAGGATGGTCTAGACTAGTTTGTTGTGCCATAGGTTTAGAAAAATCTTTGACAGAAATAGCAAATAGCTTACAGCCTTTTTGTAAACACCTTTGAAGTTGTTTAGCGTGAATAGTTCTAATAGAAATAGGCCTCTTAATTCTTGAAATGACTTTACTTGCCCCAAAATCATCATTACATTCAATAGTCTTCTCACTACAATCAATTACAGCCTAATGCTGATCCAACCAATCCATCCCTAAAATTACATCATAGGTTCCTAAAGGAATAACTCTGAGGTTTTCTATAGTGGTAAATGCCTTAAGATGAATTTCACAATTTACCACAATCAGCCCAGTTTCTACCTTAGATCCAGAAGCTAACTCAACTTGCCATGCCATCTCAGCCTTTCTCATAGGAATATTACAAAATTTAACCAAATTGGCAGAGATGAAAGAATCAGTGGTACCTGAGTCAAATAAAATGGAAATTTTTGTACATTGAAAAGTACCTTTAGCCTCAATCACCGTGTTCTGATGTTTTTCTTGATTATGATCCGCAGTAGCAAAAATATGGTGGTTCTTTCTAGAGTCACCAACAGTAGCTTCAGAACTCGATGCCCTTGGCCTTCCCTAATTATTTCCTTTAAGAGGACAATTCCATTGTAAGTGACCCAACTACCCATAATGCCAACATTCTGCTCCTCTTTTGGTACTCTTATCCTATGAGGAATTTGCTTGTGGCAACACAAAACTCTGTTTCACACTTTTAGCAGGCTTAATGGATTTTGGTAGTTCAGGGACCTTAAACCCCTTATCTAATTTGGTAAATTTGTTGAACTTCCGCTTTTTAGATTTACTACCATAGCCACTAGGTTCTGCCTTAGAATCATCCTCGAAGGATTTCTGATTTTTACTGCTGCTAGGAAAAGGTGAAATAACAATGCATTTGGTTGAAAAACCAAATTTCATCTCAGGAAGCTTAGCCTAATCAGCTACTTCCTTAACAGTTTTTGGTTTGAAAGTTCTCACTTCCTCACCAATCCTAGGATTTAAACCCCTAATAAAGTGATACACCAAAGGTTTATCACACTCATTCCAACTAGAATACTTCTTAAGTTGAAAGAATTTTCTTTCGTACATTTCCACGGTTGAATTCCCTTGAGAAATGTTAAAGAATTCCTCAGATTTGGTTTTCTGCCAATACTCAAACATAAACCTTTCCCGAAACCTTTCAATAAACAATTCCCAAGTAACTTGAGAAATGTGAAGACCAAGATGCTCTAATTCCATATTCCACCAAATTGATGCAAAAGACCTTAACTGCATTGTAGTCCAGCGTACTTTCACATTAGTGTGATAATCATGTAGCATAAAACATCTTTCAATGTTTAGAAGCCAAGCTTCAGCTTCATTACCAACTTCAGTACCATTAAAATATGGTCCTTTGAGCTTAGAAATGTCTTTCAGCTGCGTTCTGACAACATGATATTCTATAATAGCCTGATTGGCATTAGGAATCTACAAATTTTGAACATTTGCTCCCCCACCAGGAACGTTATTCCTAGCTTCAATCCCATCCAACCGACCAAGAATCTACTGAAGAATCTCAGCTTGAAATCCCCCTTATTCCTCATCAAGCCTATCTTGATGATCTTGACCACCAAGACCATGACCTCTACCTAGGCCTCGACCACGACCTCTATGTCCACCTCTGCCTCTGCCTACTTCGGCATCAGCATTAGGGATACCTCATCCCCATGCTCCTCGTGTAACAGGAGGCATACTGAAATTCCTTTAAAAGAGATTTAATTAAATTCTTATAGGAAGCATAATGAAACCCCTAATAAACCTATAGAGTCCTAAGTGTTTAAACTAGGCTCTGATACCAAATGTGATACCTCTCTTCCAAAAACCAACTAAATAACAACCAAAAAGCAATAAACATAACATACTAATAAGATTATAACCCGAATAAATTTGTTTTTTAAAACAATTTCCAATACAATTTAATCTTTGTACAATAGGTTCAATAAAATACTCATAATCAGCAATGTAACATTTCCAGATTATTACATCCGAGTAAATGACCTATCATAACTCATTACTAAAACTACAATAGAAGCAACTAAATTACATTCAAACTAATCACTGAATCTAAATGTTAAGAAGCTGATTTTCTTCTAGTTCCATATTCAAATATAACTTGAACCTGAAATCAAATCAGCACAACCACAAAACACCAAGCAGGTCTTAGTACAAAAATTAAATCGGTATAACCTCCAAAAGCTCCATGTTAGATTCAATAACAAAACTATCATTATTAAATCCAATTATCAGAAGTACTAAAAATACCATTTTCTTTTCACAATAAAACTGTAACGCAAGCAAATAATTTCTCACACGTAAATATGCAGAAATAAACTCCCATAGAATATGACAAGGTAATGATCTAGTAGTCCATGGGTGTCAACATAAGAATCTACGTTTAGCCACTCGTAGAACTCACTATGTCAGGTGAAACCATAATGTTCTTATCTTATTATATGATTCCCATCCCATGAAATTTTAAATGTTACCAATTGTT